>CAJHNH020002062.1:5000-12500 GCA_905116865.2 Candidula unifasciata
TCTATTGGTTGCTCTTTTTGGCTGTCCAAGGAATTCTAAGCATTCTTCTGTAAAATCACATCTCTGAGGCCTCAAGAAATTGTTTGGCCTGCCTACCGATAGTTCAGGACTCACAGCGATGTGTTAAAACCGGATGTATGTAGCAAGCAATAATTCTTTTTCTAACCTTCAATGACAGAAATATATTGCATAAGATGTTCTTCATTTTATAAAACGCAGTTTTTGCCTGTCCTACTATGTTTCGTATCTCAGTAATGCATCTTCCATCTGACGTTATCCATGTACCCAGATACTTAAATTTCTGTACTTGTCCCAAAATAACACCGTTGACTTTTATTACACATTTAGGAATAATTCTTTTCTTTGATACCACCATTACTTCTGTCTTTCCATTATTCAAAATGAGGCCCATTCTTCCACTTTCTTTCACCACAATGTCTATCATTTCCTGTAGTTCTTTCTGAATTGTTGCTATCAGGACTGTGTCATCATCATAACGTAATTTTTTATATTAAGCCCACCAATAACAATTCTGGGCATATCAATTATAAATTTAATCATGTATTTACTGTTTAGTGAAAATAAATCAGGTAACAGTACACATCCTTGTCATACGCCCTTCTTTATGCTTTGAAATGTACCTAAACAGCTGTTAATTATTACAGCTGCTGTTTGCTGCCAATACATATTCTTTATTATTCGTAGATCTTTTCCATCAATGTTTAATTTTTCTAACAGTTTGATGTCTTCTTCATGTTTCACACAGTCAAATATATATGTATGCATACACATAAGGTTCTTCACTTAAGGTTCACTAGCAGGTGGTGGATGTGGGGTGTCCAGTCTAGCTGCTAACTGAGCTGCTTCATGCTGAAGTAGTCTGTAATTGACTTCACAGGGTGTGACTCAACATATCACATCAGTTTCAGGATATCTGAATGTTAGTTATGGTAGCTGGTGCGTCAGGGTGCCTGGTGAATGTAGTTCAGCACTGGTGGGGTGGATGTCTTTACTCAGGTAGAGTTAGGACTAAAGGATTACTTTCCCGACACTAAATCTGCGTTACCTTTTCCCGTTGTGTTAGCCCGGAAACAGCTCACACTGGCGTTGGAGTTTACGAAAGTCCAACACCAATATACGTACTGAACAATTCAACGCTTTTTAGGTCAATCAGGTTTATGAATATTTCCAAGAATCGCCAACCGTAGTTTTGCATGCGTAAGATCTAAGAAACAAGATACTTTACTCCCAAGGAGTCTATGCGATTATTAATGAATATGAGAGGAAATGAGTAGTTGAAATGCAGAGAAACTTCTCCAGCCGGAGTGTTCCTACAGTTTAAGTCCTCGGGTGGCCATTTCAGCCAATATCTCATAGCCATGCTGGTCCTATTCCCAGCAGCAGAGATACACTTCAACCACGATAATTAAGTTATTTAAAAGTACGACTTACCCATACTCTATGAAAATTCCGAGGTGAAACAGAGATTTCAATATAGATATATCAACA
This sequence comes from Candidula unifasciata, assembly GCA_905116865.2. Lineage (NCBI taxonomy): Eukaryota > Metazoa > Mollusca > Gastropoda > Stylommatophora > Geomitridae > Candidula > Candidula unifasciata. Next base: position 6,510 of record CAJHNH020002062.1, read on the forward strand.
AGATGACAGAGCGAAGCATTATGCCGCCCGATGTCATAACATAAATCAAAGAATAAATGGATGACGGAAAAATTCCTCATGTTCGCGAACAAAAGGGGCAAAATGCAAAAAATTTAAAGTTAACAAACGGAAATGAGTGATATATGAAACCAGGAAAAGAAAATGATTCAATGAGTGGGGGATCAAAGTGAAATTAAACTATATTAAAGATACAAAAATATGCACGGAGAAAACGGCCATTTAATAGGCAGAAAAACAAGACTTAACGCAGGATGTTTGATATCAAGGAAAGGAAAGGTTTTAATTGCAGAAAATCCCGTGATAAAGAGACGGGAATTATACATCAGAGCAGGAAAACATGCACAAAGAAAACAAATATATTGTGCTGAATTGCAAATAAATGTTTGTTTTGTTTTTGTTTTGTTTTGTTTTGTTAGATGTGAAATATATTTTAAACAATACGTTAAAAGTGATTAGAGGGATAAAGAGATGGGATTTCTAACATAGGAGCAAGGACACATATACAAAGAGAAAATATATATTGTGCTGAATTGCAAATAAATATATTGTGTTTATTTTGTGTTTTTGTTTTTGGTAGATGGGAAATATATTTTAATCAATACTGGAAGGAGACAGGGGTGTGTATGTGTGTATGTTGGGGGGTCGGGGGAGAATAGAGTCCTTTAACCACAAACATTACTTTTGGTGGGTTGGGGAGGGGTTAAGGGGGATTAAACTCAGTTGGCCTGAGCTCTCAACCAAGCTCCGTCATCTGTCCTCGTAAACAACTACAAAGATTCTTTAATTCGCTTTCGAAGAATAGAATTAATTAAATGATTGATGTGACTGAATACATGACTATGAATTTTGGGAGAAAATATTGCGAATTTAATTGAATTAAAATGTGAAGAAAAGACGCTGGAACTGAGACAGTCTGTTAAAAAAACAACCTTATAAACATCTTTCTCTTGATACCACAGATACATCATGTACAAATAAACCCACCAGTGTCACAATATATAAAACACTAATAGCAACAGTTATTCTCTATGTGGCTCTGAAACCTGGAGCACAACTAAAAGAGACGAAGTCTTATTACGAACAGCCTTAGAAGAATCTTTGAAAGATGAAAACAGAGATGAATGTAAAGTGAGAAGCAGCAACGAAATTCATAATCAGTTCAAGTCACCACTAATTACTGGCTTCATAAGGGCTACTAGACTGTGATGGTTGTGGCATAAAACAGAAAATGGCAGATGGACTAAAACAGAATGCACAGAAGAGGTTAATACCATTAGACCACGAGGAAGACAAAGAAGACTGTGGAAAGATAATACACGGGAAGATCCACAAACACTTGTAGTCACCAACTAGAAAGAGAAGGCCAATTATAGTGATAAATGGAGGCAGGGGATATTTCCCGCAATAAACCCAAGGATTCGTAAAGTTGAAATAGGAGACAATGATGTCTATCTCCGTGGGGGTTCCGGGGCCCCACTGTAGGGAAAACAAGAATAGACCCACGGCCTCCCCAACATGCATGTCGTAACAGTCGAATAATTGGGTGCTTCCTACGAAGGCTGCGTACATCTGCCTGAGAGGCAAGGAATCAACGTTCTGCACACGATTCAGTCAGATCTTTTTAACTGATGTGCACGATGCTTCGCATATCAGAAACAACACCAAACAGTCAGATTCTGGAACAGGGCTTGTCCAGAGGTGGACAAACCACCACAACTTTTCACCTAAGTTTACAGCCAGTGAACGCAAAGAAGAAGAAGATTAGATCTATCATAGATATGCCAGGAGTTGTAGTAGGTCGTCGTTAAAAAATAACGTCCATTGTGCTGGTGATATCTTCCTGATAGCGACAAGGAACTACAGGCATTGATAGATACGGTCGTGGCAAAAAGCGATAAAATGGGTCTCAGTTTGAATAATGGGATGACAAAAGTAATGGTGAAATCAAAGAAAACAATAGTACCTAATTGTATAAAACAAGTCAAAGGCCTTATTTTAGGATAAATGCAGAAATTTAAGTATCTAGGCACACAGATAACATCCCATGGAAGACGTATAGCAGAGATAAAGAAAATAACAGAACAGGCCAAAAACTGCATTTTATCAAACAAAGGCCATTTTTGTGCAATAAATATATGTCACTGGAGGTTAGGAAAAGAATTCTCGCATGCTATACAGAGCCAATTTTAACATGCGGCTGTGAATCCTAGACAATAAATAAACAAGCCGAACAATATTTTGAGGCCTCGGAGGTGTGGTTTTATATTTAAGAATAATTACAATTTCTTGGAAGCCAAAAAGAGCAACCCAGATGTTTTGAAAGAGGCGATGGCCCGAAGACAGCTTATCACAAACATCAGAAAGAGATAGCCATCATTTTTGGACGTGTTATGAGAAGAAAGAAACTGGAACATATTGTCATACAGGAAAGATCTGGGGGAAAAGAGACAAGGGAAGACAATGCGAGAAGATTCTTGACAGCCTTTCGTCATGGCAGGGAGGGCTATCAACACACGATTGAATACACACAGTTTCAGATCGCAGATGTGGAGAGGTATGGTGGCTCGTGCCAGTCGGCAAGGCACTTGGTAATGATGATGATCATCATAATGATGATGATGATGTAGAAGAAAAAGACGTTACAGAATACACACAGAGAGAGAGAGAGAGAGAGAGAGAGAGAGAGAGAGAGAGAGAGAGAGAGAGAGAGAGAGAGAGAGAGAGAGAGAGAGAGATTAATACTAACTGAGGACAAGGCGAGAACTATGGTAAACTGTCCAAAACACAAAGACTGGGTGTGAATTAGTTGAGGTTCCAATAGAGGGGGAAAGACAAAAGAGAAGAACAACAGTTGATAACCCAAAACACGATGAATTGATGCAAACGCCTGAGTATAATGAGTGTGATGGAAAATATCACCAGATAATAAAAACTTGTATTTTCTGGAAAACATTTAGCTGCATTCAAAATGGGAAATAAAGTGAGCAATTATCAACAGAAATGGCGAGGGGTGATACAAGGGCGTGATTCGTGCCTAAAAACTTATCTCTATAGTTGTGTTCTTCAACCTGTGAGGCACGGCCCACTAACAGCGGAACGGTTCCAGTGGGCCTGCACAAAATTCTGCCTAATCATGGATCGAGGTAGGGTAGGTTGTTTTAACTTCCAGTGGCCCGGCTCGCTAGTGTAGTTAGGTAAACCTGATTTTGCAGCGACCGGGTGACGAACTCCTTGTGGTCGGGGTTCACGCCCGGGGTAGGCAGAAAAGACACATTTCTCCCAGATTTACGGTATCTATCATAGAATACAGGCCGAAGGGTTGCGGTATCTATAGTACCGAGCCAAAGGGTTAACATCTCATGGTTTCTGGAGATTTAAACAAAAACAAAAAAACACACCAACAACAACAACAACAACAACAAAGCAAAACAAAAAACAGTTTCCTAGGATTAATACATTCAAGGACTTCCTATCTGTGTGGTTTATGGGGTTTGGTCCCTGTCAGACGGGGGTCTTAAGCCCAAACTCCCTGTTTTTGGTGACCCGGGGGTGAAAAATTGTTTGAAGAACACTGCTCTATCTTTAAATAATCAGCGGGGGTCTAAAAAAACCCCAGAAAAAAAGGCGCGGGTTTGGTTTTTTGAAAACAATCGCTTTTATACAGAGCACAGTATTGAAACTAAAAAAACCCACAAATTTTCGATCGTTTGAAGGGGAGTTGGAAATAGTTTTATCAAGGAATTGTCAGGCAATATCTGTCTGTTTTAAAATGAAGAACGGCTTTTTTTGAGTGGATCCCAAGCGTCACAAGCAAACTTTAACCAGGACTTTGGGTGGTAATATTTCCGGGAAAATTCATAGAAAGAGGATGAACAAAGCGGTTATCTTGAAACACAGGTGCAGGATGGGAAAACTTTAAATTAAATAACACTCGGAAAAGCGGGGCCAGTTTCCCTATGGTTTTCGTTCACTTAAATAGTAGTTTTTTTTACGGAGATTTTTTTGGATTCGTAGCGGGAACCTACAGTTTTTGGTTTTGGGTGCTTTTCTGCCTCACCCCGGTAACTTTTCTGTGAAAATTTAAACCCCCGGGCAATAAAGTCGATCCCTCGACTTTTAAATTTTAAAGACATGCAGAGGGGAGCTGTGATATGATACGGGGATGCTGCGGGGGCCCATCAGGGGGCCCGCGAAAAAAGGGGTGGGGGCCAGCTTTAATAAAAAAAAAAAAAACATTTTTAACCCATTTCGGGGGGGTTTTCGTCTAAAACCCAATTTCAAAGGCAACCCCTCCCAAACACAAAAAAGACTATTAGAAACCTTTTTTAGGGGCCCGAGAGCCCCGGGTTGGCGTTGTGGGCTAGACGCCCCCCAGTGGTGGGGGGAAGGTCGTGGGTTCTTGTCCAAACCGGGGCGGGGGGGTTTTAAAAAAATTCCCTTTACTACCGGGTTAAACCCCGTTTGAGTGGGTACCAGGTGCACCCCGGGGAAAGTAAAGGCCCCCCGGGCGGGATGCTGACCACTCACTCCTTGTCCTTTGGGCCCTTCAAAAAAGGGTCCCAGCCCTATATGCCCAGTGGACAAAGGGCTTGGAAAAGGTCCCTTTTACTTCACTTTTTTGGGGGATGACCCATATGTAAAAAATTTTTCTTCCACCCCAAAAATTGGATTAAACAAACCCTCTATTTTCCAAATTTTTTCGGTGTGGGCACGGGGTCTTTGATCTGGGGGTTTAGGGGCCTCATTGCAGTCCCTGCCCGCCAGGGTTTTGCAGGTATGATTTTATTTTCCCCCCTGCCCAAAAAAAATCCCCCCGGGTTTTTTCCCGGATCAAACCCCCATACCTCCTCCCAATGAGAGCCGCGTGCAAAACCGTCCAAACCACCGCCCCTCCTTCCCAAAAACCGGGGTCAAAAACCTCAAAAAAAAAGGGTTTTGGGCCCTACACCCCGCTACTGGACGTAGCCCTCTTTTCCCGCCCNCTTATCTCTATAGTTGTGTTCTTCAACCTGTGAGGCACGGCCCACTAACAGCGGAACGGTTCCAGTGGGCCTGCACAAAATTCTGCCTAATCATGGATCGAGGTAGGGTAGGTTGTTTTAACTTCCAGTGGCCCGGCTCGCTAGTGTAGTTAGGTAAACCTGATTTTGCAGCGACCGGGTGACGAACTCCTTGTGGTCGGGGTTCACGCCCGGGGTAGGCAGAAAAGACACATTTCTCCCAGATTTACGGTATCTATCATAGAATACAGGCCGAAGGGTTGCGGTATCTATAGTACCGAGCCAAAGGGTTAACATCTCATGGTTTCTGGAGATTTAAACAAAAACAAAAAACACCAACAACAACAACAACAACAACAAAGCAAAACAAAAACAGTTTCTAGGATTAATACATCAAGGACTTCCTATCTGTGTGGAAAGAATTTCTCGTGCTTATCAATAATAAAAACCAAACGGAGAAACCGAATGGATGTTATTTTCGTGCTTTAAACATCAGAAACAACGCTCCAGCTACATATATTCCTATGTTCAAACCTCTTAGAAACAGCAGATGTCGCATTAGATAAAAACTGTAGTTGTATGACATCGATTTCAACAAATGAACTGCTGTCTACTTTTGCTTTATGTTTATGTGTTTGGTCAACTGTCAGACTGGGTCTTAAGACAAGCTCCACTGTTTTTGGTGAGCCGAGGGTGTAAAATGTTGAAGAACACTGCTCTATCGTGAAGTAATCACGCGAGGTCTAAAATAGACCAGAAATAGGCGCTGATGGTTTTATTGTAAACAATCTGCGTTATACAGACGTCACAGTATTGATAGCTAGAAAAACACAAGATCTCGATCGCTGAAATGGAGAGTTGGAAATAGATTTATCAGAGGAATTGTCATGCATGAATATCTGTACTGTGTAAAATGAAGAACGGACATGTGTGAGTGGATACCAAGCGTCAGCAAGCAAACATACCAGGA
>CAJHNH020002062.1:22500-45000 GCA_905116865.2 Candidula unifasciata
ATATGAAACACAGAATGTTGAAATACTCAAAGAAAAACAGTGAAAATGAGGTTAAAAGATCCTGTCAACATTCATATTGACAGCAAACGGCAACGTGAAGTCCGCGCCACAGGAAAATGAATAAGCATCCTGAAGTTTCCACCGTCGGAAGCAGAATCAATACTGTCTCTAGGAGGAGCACAGAACTGGAACATTCATCGCGTAAACATGGACTCCATTCTGTTGTCTTGTAGTTGTGTTTGGAGCCCGCATCTATCTGGTCAGCAAGCACCTTGACTGACTGAGTACAACATCGATGTCTTCTTCTGGGAGCTGTATTTTTCACACAGGCACTTTTAGCTTTGAAAATCTCCTACAAGACATGCAATTATTGAAGAGAAACGCAAATATCATGGTTGTAATTAAACTGAACAGTCTCCGTCTCCGCAGCGGAGGTTCTCTTAGCTTATCTCGTCTTGCGTTTAGTTTTAAAATTTCTCCAAGTCTGAATACAGAGTGCAAATACTACATTGTCGTTCCAGCTATATTGTGACATCCTCTCCCTCTTAACACGTTCATCTACTATGGTTTTCATGAGACTGTCGTGTGATACATTAGAAATGAAATAATGATACACCGTTAACTGTATAAGGCGATCCGGGACAAAGGTTACCTCGACCCCGACCCCGTTTTCAGAATTTCTAGGGTGTTACCGCCCCTCCTCCCAACCAGGAACTTTGCAAGAAGGATTAGGTCTAGTCCAACTCTGTATAAACGTTCAATTTAAAAGAAATACATTTATTAGGGTAACCATAATATTTTGAGCTGAAAACAGGACATACTACTGATATTTTGAGCTGAAAACTGGATATACTACTGATATTTCGAACTGAAAACGGGACATACTACCAATATTTTGAGCTAAAAACAGGATACACTACTAATTTTTGAGCTAAAAACAGGACATACTACTAATATCTTGAGCTGAAAACGGGACATAAGACTAATATTTTCAGCTTAAAACGGGTCCTACTTCTAATATTTTGAGCTGAAAACGGGACAAACTATACCAAGCAAGTAAGATTAAAAAACGGGACAAAGGTTACCTCGACCCCGACCCCGTTTTCAGAATTTCTAGGGTGTTACCGCCCCTCCTCCCAACCAGGAACTTTGCAAGAAGGATTAGGTCTAGTCCAACTCTGTATAAACGTTCAATTTAAAAGAAATACATTTATTAGGGTAACCATAATATTTTGAGCTGAAAACAGGACATACTACTGATATTTTGAGCTGAAAACTGGATATACTACTGATATTTCGAACTGAAAACGGGACATACTACCAATATTTTGAGCTAAAAACAGGATACACTACTAATTTTTGAGCTAAAAACAGGACATACTACTAATATCTTGAGCTGAAAACGGGACATAAGACTAATATTTTCAGCTTAAAACGGGTCCTACTTCTAATATTTTGAGCTGAAAACGGGACAAACTATACCAAGCAAGTAAGATTAAAACCCTCAACCCCTCCCCCCACCTCCTTTTTTTCATCTTTTAAATCAAATAGGTTACCGAAGTGAACGGGTTAATTACTCGCTAGAAACGGTATTAAAACCAGAACCATTAGGAAATAATCGAAACAATAAGCTATTCAACTGCAAGGTGGAAAAAAAAAATATGTTTACGTGAAGTTTCCCATCAATACATTATAAGCAATACAAATTTCTAAAACTATAATCTAATAAGATCTACGGATATAACTTTAAATGTATTTCCTATTTTCGAGCACTTTCCAAGATTGGTATAAAACGGGACATTTGTTTTGGAATACCAGCGGACAGGGCTACAATCGGGACTCTCCGGGTAAAAGCGGGACTTTTGGTCGCCCTACTATTTATGCATGTCAAGCAGTGGCTTATCTCAGGTATGACAGGGAGAGTAGATACACTGGGTGTCGCTTAAAGAAGGCACCGTTAAAAAAAAATATTTTTAAGTTGAAGTAGGTTAGAGAAAAATACAAAAATATAAACCCTCCTCCCTGATCAGAAAGGATTAAAAGTTCAACCCCACCAAGACCGCACAAAGAGCGATAAACATCCGGTGACGCAAAGTGCCACAATTCAGATGAGAATCACCCGGGCGCAAGTTACAGAAACCCCCTTCAACCGTTGGGTAAATAATAGGGCCCCAGCAACAGCCCGAGTTAGGCTTTAAAATAACGAATTAATCAAGTAAAAGAAAGTGTATTGATCGGCACTCATAGAAAGAAGTAGAAAGATAGAAGACCACACTAGACAACATAAAAATCGAAAGCTATAGTTACCGTGCCGGGAATTGAACCTGTCACCTCCATACGGCGTCTGCCATGGATACAAGTGCACTAAGAACATGGTCAACTAGGCAATAAAATAACGACACATTTCGCCCCATACTGTGGGGGATTCAATTATGTGCTTCATTAGTGTGATGTGAGTAGTCTATGGTTGATCGGCGGTGCTAGAAATCTTTGGGAGTTGCGTGGTCTCGAGGCATGGTGTCAGCCTCGAGTACTAGAGGTCCCGAGTTCAATCCCTGGTAAGGGCTGGGAATTTTTTCAGGTGGATTTGGACTTCTAGTAATTCCCCCTGGTCTCTGGGCAAGGAGATTGGGCGCCCGTGTGCATTGTTGCTCACGTAAAAAAATCACTTGGCAGTTGGAAATCTAAAAGAGTAACCTAACGGCGCTTCTTCTCAAAAATCTTGAGTAAAAATTTACCCGTAGTATTTCAGAATCCTTGCCGGTGATACAGAGCCTGTGCATTGTGCTTAGCTTGTTCGAACTCAGACTTGAGTTAGAAGAAGAACGGAGCACTTATGGGTAACTCTACCTGTGTGCCATGATGTTGATCCGCTGTTCAAAAACTTGAAAACCTCATATAGTTCATGCCGTGTGGAGTAGGTAATCAGGTCTATCCACGTGTTTTTGTTTCGTGTACTTTTGATCAGTTCTGACACAGATGCTCTTCCATGCCACAATATCAGACTGTCCTTAATCTTTTCTCTTAGTTTCCCTGTGTCTCTTTTCCACCTTTTCCATTGTCACGAGTATATGTGTTGTCCATCAAGATGATGATGACCACTCTATTTCATCAAGTATGAGTACGAAGATGACTGATGAGGCCGATGTGGGCCCGAAAAGTTCTTGGACAGTGAGGACAGGGAATGAGCGTTGTGCCAGGGAGGGGATGATAAAAGAGTGACTTGCGCGGTGACTAGGATTAAAGTGAGGAAGAGTTGCGCAGTGTCGTCGACCTTACTCTCTCGCCTGAATCATATCCGGGTCCAGTGGCAAGACAGAGACAGGACGACTGGAGATATGTCTAGGTGCAGTGTGACCAGGGCGTTCTACGTGCCTCGCCATGCTCTTTGTGCTCCACAGCGCTTTGCTAGTGTCGCCGTCTTGCCCGTTGAACCAAATAGGGTTTCCTCCGCGCATTCTGCCGACAGTAGTACCCACGAGTAGTACCCAGCCAAAGGGTTAACAACTCGTGGTTTCTGGATACTTAAAAAATTGAAATTATGAAAGTCTGGTGTGAACAAATGTGTAATCCTGTGCTTCGTTTGATCCAGAATTGTATGTGTGCGCTAAGCGGCGTCCCGGGCTTAGGCGTTGCGAGTCCGACTCGTAATCCAACGTCCCGCGATCGAAACCCACTGCCGGCTGCGTGGGTTTTTATCGTAGTATGGGGCATCGCAGGTTGACCCAGACTAAAATGGGTACCAGGATGGCTGTTCTGGGGAAGTAAAGACGGCCGGCGTAATGCTTACCACATTACCCATCCAGTGCCGATTGGTCTGTAAAAATATGGGACGATCTGCCCATATACCCGATGCGCCTTAGGCGTAATAAGGGATCTTTACTTACTTACTTACTATTTGTGCGCTACAGACTTAGATCACATGACCATATAAATCTATCTCTGGAATTTTCAATAATAGCCTACCGATATTATCATCATTAATTCAATAGTTTTTCATAACTCTTTCAGAGCGGACACTGCACATTGCACACTTGAACGGTAGGTACCCGGTATCATTTTATATCCTTTGAAGTCTGATTGCAAAGACATTAATCAGGCTTCCAAATTGTCGCTAGTCTTTAAAAGTAACCGCACAACTGAGCAATGACGAAACAAACATTTAATATATATTTAATAATATATTATACCCCCTCCCCCTTTTTTGCATCACCCCCCTCCCCCATCATACCCCGCATTGGGCGCTAAATACAGCAGATAGGGTCCTGATGTCAACTTATTTTTAAAATATTATTATATTTATCATCATCGGGTGCCTTGCCGACTGATGTGGGCGATCATGCCTCTCCATAATCTGCGATCTCGTGCAGTATGTATCAGTTCGTGTGCCGACACACCTCCATGCCATGCAACAAGACTGTCAAGCATCTTCTCTCGTTGTCTTCCTCTATCCCTCCTTCCACAGATCTTTATAGTGGTCACAACATGTTCTATTTTCCCTCTTCTCATAACATGGCCGAAAAATGATGACTGTCTCCCTCTGATGTCTGTGATAAGTTGTCTTCGGGCTCCCGCCTCTTTCAAAACCTCTTTGTTGCTCTTTTTGGCTGTCCAAGGAATTCTAAGCATTCTTCTGTAAAACCACATCTCTGAGGCCTCAAGAAATTGTTTGGCCGACCTACCGATTGTCCAGGATTCACAATTATATTTAAGTGTCATTAATTTTTTCCCTAAAAATATTTCTGTAGCATTTCTTCTCAAAATTGCCGGGAACCAGGGCTTATTCAAGGTGTCTTATTCTTTCCTCTTTCCTCTACTCATGAAATGCCTCGTTGCTTCAGGTGAGAAGATGTGATCTTTAGAACGGGCCTTTCTGTTCGCTTCGTATGTAGTACTTTCATTTTCTGTGACATTTCTGCAGTCCATATTCTGCGTGGTCGACCTCTGGGTCTGTTACTGCAGTATCTGTATAACATTGCTTTCTGTGGTGCCCTGTCTGATGCCAGTCTTGTTACATGACCAAACCATATAATTTGTTGTCAACCTTTTAAAGTTCAGCATTGGTTCTCAAAGGTTAACCTACTAACCTACGTTAAACTAATATTTATGAGATGCGATGCGCGAGAAAAGCCGATAGACCAGTCAGTTGGAACTCAGTAAAAGGTAACGTAAAGGAAGTCTTTAGGCGCCTTCAGGCGTATTGGACTTATAAGACTAGACCTATATTTAATATTGAGAAATGATACTGTCACAACATTGTTGGAGCAATGTTGCAACAAATTTATTAAGAAATAGAAGATCAAAGGAATCCAAAATCTCGTTAGAGTGTACCAGTATATACTACCACAAGGCTACAATTTTTAAAAAATTTTTATTACGAATGCAAGTGTGCGCTCAACGAATATCTGGATTGATGACATTTCATAACGTTTACATCGACACTGAAGGACAATAACAAGAGTTACCCATCAAGAAATGCACTTTAAATTATCTCCCCCCACCCCCTCCCCCTTACAGAAGTATGAAGGTTTGAACGTTTGAACAACGGAACAACATCATGGCACACAGGTAATAACCCATAAGTGCTCCGCTCTTTTTCTAACTTAAGTCTGAGTCCGAAGAAGCTCAGCACAGTGCACAGGCTCTGTAGCACCGGCGAGGATCCTGATATACGCTGGGTAAAGTTCAAACTCCAAATTTTGCACGGACAGCACCGTTAGACTACTTTCTTTGATTTTAAACTGCTAAGGGATTTTTTTTTACGAGCGCAACAATGCATACGGACGTTTACCGGGGATTGAACCCTGAACCTCTAGCACTCGAGGCGGACGCATGCGTCGAGACCACGAAAACCCCTTCCCTACCACACTAACAGCAAAGGTGGAAATTGATGCTAATGTTTATGGTTGTGACTATGATGATAATGATGACGATGATGATGGTGACACTCATGACTTTACAGCAATGTAATTTTTTAAAAAATTCTTACCATTTAGCTTTTGTAGAACTGTTCTCTTTATAATTCATAAGTGAAATAAAACACACACAAACACAGTCAGCCGATATCACCAAGCTTCAACAAACAAACATTAAGTAAATAAAACCGTACATTCGCGTCAGAACTGAAAGCTCGCTAGCACACGTTGCTAATATACCAACACACGTAATAATGTAAGGGTGTATGTGTGCTTGTGTGTCTGTCGTTTGTAACAAGAACCGAAACTCCTTGTCTTACAACCAATCGCCAGGTCTGTCAATGGGGCATCAGCGCCGGAAGATATGCAAATCGAGCGCAAACAAGCGTCGTCTGTTGGACCCACGTGGGCCTAGGCAACGATTGAGAGGTGGCCTGTGTGTGTGGGTGCCTGGATATGTGTGTGTGGGGGGTGTGCGCGAGCGCCCACCCACACACGTGCAGCTGTGACTGGCTCACGTTCGGGTACAGGCAGACTAGTGTAAGAGAAGGTTCGCGGGTGTGGGAATTCCGATAAGGTGGTCGTGTGTGTGTTTGTGTGTGTGGAGTGGGGCGGGGGGGGGGGGGAGGGAGTGTCTGATCTTTAGATGTAGGGGTCCTCAGACCTGTTGATGTAAGGAGGTGGGAATTTAAGACCTGTTGATGTAAGGGGGTAGGGATTTGAGACCTGTTGATGTAAGTGAGGAATCTGTGGCCGATTGATATTTGTGATCTTAGACCTGTTGATGTAGGGAATCTGGGACTTGTTGATGTGTGTGTGTGTGTGTGGGGGGGGGGGGGGAGGATCTGTCTGAATGTATGGAGAATCAGCTACCTACATTGAGAAAGATATGAGGCTTTTGGTTTGTGGAATTTTAGATCTGCAGATGTGGGGGATCTGCCATTGGTGGGAGGTTTGAAGGGGAAAAAAGATGGGGTGGGGAGGGGGAGGGTTGGGTGGGGGTAACTTAACTAGTGATTCGGGGTGTCTGAAACTGGGAAAGGGGAGGGGGATTTTAAGATCTCGATTTTGAATATTACGAATTTCTCCCCAAACAAGGTCAGCCCCGCCCATTTACACACTAGGTCACTTCTCATTCGAGGTTTGTTAAGCTGGTCAACTTTGCTGAAGGTTATAAGGGTGTTCCGCTGTACTGTTTGCTCGAGAAAGCTTTCTGCGGTGTCTTCCATTTACGTTTTTGTTCCAAGAAAGAGAATGACATAGGTTGCATCACACTTGTGTGGGTGAGGCGGGAGGGGGGTGGATATGTCTTAGGACGAGTCCGGCATGATTTTGGAGCATTAAAAGAGTTGACGTGCTGAAATAATCAACACTCGATAAGTAACGGTATCGCGGAACACCCCCGTAACCTTCAGCAAAGTTGACGAGCCTGAGCAACTACCAATCAAAAGTGATGTCATGTGTAAAAAGGCGGGGCTAGCCTTATTTTTAGAGATTTAGGTAATATTTACCGACTAGATGGGTATCTTATTCCTACAGTTCTGGGCAAACTGGCATCAATGGTTGTAAAGGACTACACACACATCTGAGAATAGCGAGGAGAAATATATTCCAAAGATCTCATCGAATAACGGAAGCAGCCAGTGGACAGAGAATTCCGGAGGAAATGAGAGTTTAATTAATACATCATCAGGAAAAATCAAGACAAAACAACAGAAAGCAGATAGAGAGGCAACGGGAAAAATGGTCACAACTGGGAAGTAGTTACGGTATTTTTGACGCAGCTGGCACTGTCACCATGTCTGTGAGTAATTGGTTCTCTGTTCCAATTGTCAGCTCCTGAGATGATTGTTCTGGTAGTTTTCCAGTTTTTTGAGTTGACGTATCCAATTTACAGGACACCGATTTCATTAACGTGCTCAGGGGGGAAAAGATGGAGGCTAGAATGTAATGATCTGGAGTGTCTGTTTATTTCATGCTTTATCTCCTTCCGCCTTATATCCCAAACGGAGCATAGGCCCTCAACCTACTTACACCAAGTGGTTCTATCCTTCGCTATTACATGCAGCTCTGCTCGTGTCCTCCTTACCTTTTTAACTCCACTCTCTAGCCCCATTCTCCGTGTGTTTATTGGTCTGTTTTTTATTTCTATACCTCTGTCCGTTCTAATGCAAAGACATTCTAATTATATTATGTTCAGGGTTTCTCAACATGTTTTACTGTTACATGATAAGGCAGACGTGGTTAGTGCCTTGTGGGAGAGCGTGTACAGTTCGGGGGAGCAGATGGATCACCACAGTCTGGTGAGATTGATGCAGGGGGAAGTGACGAGAGGTTCTGGCAGATGCTCGAGGCTCAGAGGGAAGGCAAGACGGACGTTTAGTCAGTATACTACTGGCACCATTAGTATCGGAACTCTTCGCTGGCTGCTGAAGATAGGGACGGAGCGCTTATGGGAATGCCCCGAGTGCTGGGATGTCAGTTCTTGAATCAAATCAATCAACATATGTCTTACATAACGCGAGCGTCTTCTCTTCGCCTTTTAGTCCACTGAAAGTTTACTTCTCTTGTAAAACTGACCATTAGTGATTCTATCATACCGTTAAATTCCCTCTATTCTTCCCGGGCACCAGGTAATGAATGTCTGTAGTTTATCTGTAATTGTTTTAGTTGTTCTCCGAGTTTCCGCTCCAAACAGCAGTACTGATTTGACATTCGAATTAAAATATTCTATTAAGTTTAGTACTAGTTTAAATTTCATTGTTGTATTTTATATTCATCTAATGTCATAATAGGTTACAGCCGTCATGGTGAAGCAGCTAAACGCTCGCCTCTCCCCATCTCCCCTCCCTCAAAAATTACTTTGGCTCCCAGGTCGAACTAGCCTTAAATGGTTATCTTGCAAAGTACCTGGGAAGTAAAAGCGGCGGGTGTGATGGTGACCACATCACCCAGCAAGTATCGACAGGTCTATAAGATTTAAGTCTTGCCCTATGTGCCCACTACGTCTGAAGGTGGGGAAAGGGGCCCTTCGCTTTTTAGAAGTCTATTCCTGCTCGCAACATGTCCAAAAATATTGACTGTCTACGTCTGTTTGTCTAATACGTTTACGACTTTCATCTGTCTCAGTAAGGACTTCTTCGGGGGACGATTTCGAGAAGAGAGAGAGGGGAGGGGGTAGAGAGAGAGAGAGAGAGAGAGAGAGAGAGAGAGAGAGAGAGAGAGAGAGAGAGAGAGAGAGAGAGACAGACAGAGAGACAGACAGACAGACAGACAGACAGACAGACAGACAGACAGACAGACAGACAGACAGACAGACAGACAGACAGACAGACAGACAGACAGACAGACAGACAGACAGACAGACAGACAGACAGACAGACAGACAGACAGACAGACAGACAGACAGACAGACAGACAGACAGACAGACAGACAGACAGACAGACAGACAGACAGACAGACAGAAATAATAGGAGGCCCTGTGTCTTGAGAAGAGATAGCTAACACTAACAAACACATAGAACAAGAGAACAATGCAACCACATGGAATCTCCAGACAGGCCTTCTAAAAATATTCCATTGCACATGATCGATGACTGCTGGAGATAAGTTATTTCCTAAATGGTGTAGCACATCTAGGGATCTAGCATACGTCATCCACTAAATGGTATAGCACATCTAGAGATCTAGCATGTCATCCACTAAACGGTATAGCACATCTAGAGATCTAGCATAAGTCATCCACCAAAAGGTATAGCACATCTAGGGATCTAGCATAAGTCATCCACTGAACGGTATAGCACATCTAGGGATCTAGCAAAAGTCATCCACTAAACGGTATAGCACATCTAGAGATCTAGCATAAGTCATCCGCTAAACGGTATAGCACACCTAGTGATCTAGCATAAGTCATCCACTAAACGGTATAGCACATCTAGTGATCTAGCATAAGTCATCCACTAACTTGTGTAGCACATCTAGAGATCTAGCATAAGTCATCCACTAAACTATAGCACGATCTAGTGATCTAGCATATCCACACAATATAGCACATCCAGGGATCTAGCGGAATTATATATATATATATATATATATATATATATATATATATATATATATATACATATATCGGTCATATCTTGCTTGTGTGTATAGATACACACACCGTTTGCCATTCAGCACATTATTATTATTGCACAATTAAAGAAGGCTTAAGACACTAAAGCCCCCCTCCCCAATATTTTTATAGGGAGGGTGATCATTGTGCTCATTCCTTGTTTAATTTCACAATAATAATAATAATAATAATAATAATACTTAATAATAATAATATTAGTACTAGTAATATTTTACTACTATTACTCTTAATTAACCTTGACCTGAACACCCTCCATCCCTGTCATGATAAAATTATGTGTTGCTGGGAAGGTGTCGTGGCTTCCTAGTATGTAAGAAACAAAAATGTTTATGTCCGTGCCTGACCAGCGCACCCCACCTCCACCCCATCTCCCAATTACGTGATTAATGTCCTATTTTTGAAACAGTCCAGGGCCGTGTCATGTAAATTTTGATACCCACGCACAAAACAGAGGCCGTCCGCAGGCTGACGTCACAGCTCCACAACAGAGACAGCAAGAAAAACCCAATCGATGAGAGCAAGAAGTACTGTCGGTGAGTTGTGGTAAAATTGACCGCAGTTGACACCAGGTCGATTGGGTAAGGTCAGGTAATTAAACAACACAAACGTAGTTATTCAGTGTGAACGTGTGACTGAATCTGGGAAGGTGTTTCGACACAACAGTATTTCCTTCAGTTAATAAAGTGCAACGAGTGTGTTAAAATGTTACGTAGTACCTGTTCTGGTATATGGCAGCGAATCTTGGAATGCCAGTGAACAAATTAGGAAGGATTTGGAAGCAACAGAGATGTGATGTCTGGGACGAATGTTACGAATACCTTGGACGGCCTAAGTAAACTAACAACAATTGCTTGAAAGTATATCTCTTTAAAAAAAAAAAAACAATAAGAAAGAGACAAACGCTGTTCTTTAGCCACATAATGAGATTTAGCCACATAATGGGTAGACAGTTGGCAGGGTACATGATGATAATGATGATGATGAATAGAGCGCAAAGAAAACAAATACTATTGTTTACTTGAACAAGGAGTCAAGACTGTTCAGGCAAAATCATCATCATGTAGCAGGTCCTTTGCAGAACGTCGCTCCCATCACGGTCTGCCTGAAAGAAACTTGGTCTCTCACCAGCTCTTGTGCACTTTCACACCCAAGGATTCACTTATATCCTGTGCCCATCGTTGTGCTGGTGGGCCCCTGCCCCTCCTTCTTCCCACCATGCCTTTACCTATTATTTCTCCCTAGTCCGCTATAGTGCTTGATATGGCCAATATATTTCAGCTTCTGAGACAAGATGTTATTTATTACCCAATCTTTATTGATGTTTAGATCTTTGAGGATGTCAGTATTTGTTTTCTTCTTTGTACATGATATTCTGAGAATCTTTCTATAGCATTTCAACTCAAAATCGTCTAAATTCTTTCTTATGGATGTGAGAAATGAGTTAGATTATCTTCACAACACTCCGGACACATCCATAGGCGCTCAGATTCCACTTTCAACATATTCATCAGCGTCACGCGGTTAATAGTGTCAGTCCCGTGCTGGTTGACAAGACTTCGTGTGCGTCCGGTGGACTTCTCATGCTTGGCTGTGCCGATCTTGACTCCCAATCTCGTATTCTTAGCAGTGATGTGGACACGTTGCTTCCAAATTCCTCAGAACGTCCTATCTCTCTAAGGACATTGACAATGTCTGCGTGATCCATGGGCCGGCTATCTTCCATTAATGCGGTACCTGGCAATCTATCGGCGCTTTTATTACCAACAACGCCTGCATGACCTGGGACAAATATGAGGATAACTGCACACACAGGAGAATTTTGCAACGACTCAAGCCACTGTCTGCGTAACCAGCCTACCTCGACCCGCCGGATTATGCTCAAAGAGTCACTCAGCACACACACGCGGGAATAGTCCTGTGATTCTAGCCATATGAAAGCCTCTGTCACCGCCATCACTTCCATCGTCATGCTGCTGGTGGTCATGGAGAAGGCACCGCTGTCTTCTTGATCTGTTCTGCCTGAAGAGCGAGCTGTAAACGTCCATGCACTCTTATGTCCTCGTATAACTGACCCGTCTGTAAAGATCACCACATCTGTCTCATCTGACTTGTCACTGATAAACGCGCATTCCTCGGCATTGACAGCAGCTGGATTCTGCTCTCGACAATTCCTATCCAGCGTCATGACACAGGAGAATGTGAGATTGGGCGCTTTAGACGCTAGTATCCGATCCTCACTTGGATGGATGTCTGTAAGGCTGCAGACCTTCATGTATCATCCTCTGCCCTACCCAGCCATGATTTGCCCCTTTTAAGTCTATTGCCCTTTTTCTTGAAAAGCATGTGGTGCAAAGGGTGCTTCGGATCTGAGCTTACCTTGAGGTATGCACGAGCACTCCAGATCTTAATCCTGTAGTTCATGGTAGGGAAGTCAAGAAGATACCTCATTGCTACACAAGAGGTGTCTCCAGTGCACCCCAGAATATTGAACTGTGAGATAGTCCATACGAAACTATCGTTACCGAAAATGAAACTTCCTGTAGATAGTTTTATCACACTAAGCAGCTGTCTGTAATGAACTTGCAGATACTTGTATCACATTTAACAGCTGTCTGTAATGAACTTGTAGAGACTTGTATCACATTTAACAGCTGTCTGTAATGAACTTGTAGATACTTTTATCACATTTAACAGCTGTCTGTAAGGTACATGTAGATACTTGTATCACATTTAACAGCTATCTGTAATGAACTTGTAGATACTTGTATCACATTTAACAGCTATCTGTAATGAACTTGCAGATACTTGTATCACATTTAACAGCTGTCTGTAATGAACTTGCAGATACTTGTATCACATTTAACAGCTGTCTGTAAGGTACTTGTAGATACTTTTTTCACATTTTACAGCTGTCTGTAAGGTTCTTGTAGATACTTTTATCACATTTTACAGCTGTCTGTAAGGCACTTGTAGATACTTTTTTCACATTTTACAGCTGTCTGTAAGGTACTTGTAGATACTTTTATCACATTTAACAGCTGTCTGAAAGGCACTTGTAGATACTTTTATCACATTTAACAGCTGTCTGTAAGGTACTTGTAGATACTTTTATCACATTTTACAGCTGTCTGTAAGGCACTTGTAGATACTTTTTTCACATTTTACAGCTGTCTGTAAGGTACTTGTAGATACTTTTATCACATTTAACAGCTGTCTGAAAGGCACTTGTAGATACTTTTATCACATTTAACAGCTGTCTGTAAGGCACATGTAGCTAGTTTTACCACATTTAACAGCTGCCTATAAGGTACTTGTAGATACTTGTATCACATTTAACAGCTATCTGTAAGGTACATGTAGCTAGTTTTATCACATTTAACAGCTGCCTGTAAGGTACTTGTAGATACTTGTATCACATTTAACCGCTGTCTGTAAGGTACTTGTAGATACTTGTATCACATTTAACAGCTGCCTGTAAGGTACTTGTAGATACTTGTATCACATTTAACAGCTATCTGTAAGGTACATGTAGCTAGTTTTATCACATTTAACAGCTGCCTGTAAGGTACTTGTAGATACTTGTATCACATTTAACAGCTGTCTGTAAGGTACTTGTAGATACTTTTTTCACATTTAACAGCTGTCTGTAATGAACTTGCAGATACTTGTATCACATTTAACAGCTGTCTGTAAGGTACTTGTAGATACTTTTTTCACATTTAACAGCTGTCTGTAATGAACTTGCAGATACTTGTATCACATTTAACAGCTATCTGTAATGAACTTGCAGATACTTGTATCACATTTAACAGCTATCTGTAATGAACTTGCAGATACTTGTATCACATTTAACAGCTGTCTGTAAGGTACTTGTAGATACTTTTTTCACATTTAACAGCTGTCTGTAAGGTACTTGTAGATAATTGTATCACATTTAACAGCTGTCTGTAAGGCACTTGTAGATACTTTTATCACATTTAACAGCTGTCTGTAAGGCACTTGTAGATACTTTTATCACATTTAACAGCTGTCTGTAAGGTACTTGTAGATACTTTTATCACATTTAACAGCTGTCTGTAAGGTACATATAGCTAGTTTTATCACATTTTACAGCTGCCTGTAAGGTACTTGTAGATACTTGTATCACATTTAACAGCTGTCTGTAAGGTACTTGTAGATACTTGTATCACATTCAACAGCTGTCTGTAAGGTACTTGTAGATACTTTTATCACATTTAACAGCTGTCTGTAAGGCACATGTAGCTAGTTTTATCACATTTAACAGCTGCCTGTAAGGTACTTGTAGATACTTGTATCACATTTAACAGCTATATGTAATGAACTTGCAGATACTTGTATCACATTTAACAGCTATCTGTAATGAACTTGCAGATACTTGTATCACATTTAACAGCTGTCTGTAAGGTACTTGTAGATACTTTTTTTCACATTTAACAGCTGTCTGTAAGGTACTTGTAGATACTTTTTTCACATTTAACAGCTGCCTGTAAGGCACTTGTAGATAGTTTTATTACATTTAACATCTGTCTGTAAGGCACTTGTAGCTAATTTTATTACATTTAACAGCTGTCTGTAAGGCACTTGTAGCTGGTTTTATTACATTTAACAGCTGTCTGTAAGGCACTTGTAGCTAGTTTTATTACATTTAACAGCTGTCTGTAAGGCACTTGTAGCTGGTTTCATTACATTCAACAGCTGTCTGTAAGGCACTTGTAGCTGGTTTTATTACATTTAACAGCTGTCTGTAAGGCACTTGTAGCTGGTTTCATTACATTCAACAGCTGTCTGTAAGGCACTTGTAGCTGGTTTTATTACATTTAACAGCTGTCTGTAAGGCACTTGTAGCTAGGTTTATTACATTTAACAGCTGTCTGTAAGGCACTTGTAGATGAGCTGTTGCTGCCACTGATAATGAAGGTGGTGGTGATTATCGGTTGGTGGTGATGATGATAAAATTGATGATAATAATGAGGATGATAATGTATAGTTGATTTGAACAAATCCTGGAAATTGTGTTTTATTTTAGAAGTGAAGATAATAAACTTAAAGCCAGACGAAAAAAAATGACATTCGATGTAAATGTAACGAAACAAATATTCTAATGGCTGCGGAACCAATCGACATCGATCAGCGGACGTTTGAAAGAGATATTCAAGGACTAGTGTGAACAGTGCTCACACAGGAACCAAAGCTCGGTGTCATGGCACGGTTGGACACAGCAGACGTAGGACATGTCAAGTGGTCTTTCAACGATGGCATTGGAATACACGCCTGACTGATAACACTGCATCACTATAATGAAAAGTTTTTTTTTTTTTTTTACATCTACCGAACAATGGAAACTTGAGTTAAGCCTGTACACCCAACAGCCCACCCCCAAGTGGAAAAACTAGGGAGCACAATTCGCATATCTCGCAAATAAAAACCAATTTTCCAGAAGATGCTTTAAAAAAAAAAGTATGTTGCGTATCCTTTACAGGACGTTACAGAACCAATCCCAGCATTTTTTGGTTGTTTAGGTTTTTCTAGGTCCATGTTACGATCAACTGTTTTCCATTGTTCAATGTAAGGTCAGCTCTCCTTACCACTGTCAAAACCGGCGGAAGACAAATCGTCCTCAGCTGGGATCGAACCCGTCACCCCGACATTACGAAGCGCTTTCACAACGTCTACGCCACAGACGCCGATCAACATAACATGCCAAGCTTAAATATTTTTTCGCCTGCGAGAGGTGCCATTTCCCTTTTCCTCCAGACAACAACCTCTCCCGTTGTTTTAACTACACTTGATATACTTATCATATTATTGGGTTTCTGTAGACACCAGGGGTTGTCTTGTATTTGCTAAACTATCCCTAACTTGATTCAGTAAACCGGCTTGGGAGATGCATTCTGTCACAAGTCACATTTCTCCTTATTCTCATGTGGACTGGCTAAATAGTTAACATCTAGATTTGGCTACTTCAGCCCTCTCCTTCAGTGAAGAAACAGTTAGTTGCGTATCATTTAGAACAGTGGTTCTAAAAGTGTGGCTCGCCACCCCTTTGGGGGTCTAACGACCCTTTAACAAGGGTCGCCCAACCATCGGAAAACACATATTCACTAAAGGTATGAAGTAGTAACGACAATAATGTTATGCTTGGGGGTCACCACAACATGAGGAAATTGTATTAAAGGGTCGCCCAACCATGGGAAAGCACTCGACGCTCTGAAGCAGACTGCTGAAGACATTGCACCAAAGGGGACCAGCACTCGGCAACTCCAGACTCTCCTAAGCCACCCCCCACCCCCCCCCCCCCAATCACATGAACACTAACAATGCCTTTGGTTTTATTTCAGGCCACCAGATGTTCCAGCGACGAGAAGCCACATCTCTCAATCTATCTGTCACTCTCATTCTCCTGACCTAACTATCACATCTCCTGGCACATTCGAGCAAATCTGATCTCTCATTTGCAGTCTATCTTACCTCCACTACTTCTCCATACTCCGTGGGGGGAAAAAACCCGGGCCGATCACAACAACAGATTGTGACGGCCCTGTTTGTCCTGAAAAGGAACATTGTTCATGACGGCGCAACCGATGCTTGTTTGGCTTTTTCCGGCGGCTTACAGATCGGCAACCAAGCAGCAACAGGGCACCAGCACAGCGACCAGCACGAGGCAAGCCAAGCGCCAGCAACAGTCAGCTAGTACCCATCGACATCATTGCAAAGAGATCTGGATCACACCAGAACCAAAAACCACAATCACCACAGCACAGCAAGAAAGCAAACAAACATAATATCAGGTGTGACCACACACCACAAATAAAAGGAAACCATATAAGACAGCTAAGGACCCTTCTTCGATATAGCAGGCCTCCGGGCGGCTGAAAGAGGATCAAATTTTGGAATTTTTGTTGGACGAATTGGAATTGGGAAAACACATATTCACTGAAGGTATGATGTAGTAACGAAAATAATGTTATGCTTGGGGGTCACCACAACATGAGGAAATTGTATTGAAGGGTCGCGGCATCAAAAAATTTGAGAACCACTCCTTTTGCGGAAGCTGCAGGATCAATCCCATCAGCACTTGTGATCTGATTGGTTTCGCTAGGCAACTTTACGTTCAGTAGTTTGCCATTGCCGTTTTAACATCGGGCTCTCGGTACCATTCTCTAAATCAGCGCAAAGCGATCTGCTGCCAAATCACCTTCTACTGGAATGCAACCTGGTATTTAGGAATTAAAAAGCGGGTTCGCAACCCCAACGCCATATTCGCCGATGACCCTTCAATATGAGCGTCTGGTTTAGAAGGTTTTATAATTATACCTTAGAGATAAGTTATTACGGGGAAACTAAACTACATCCAGAGAAAAAAAGATCAAATGGTTTGGACATGTGTCAAGTCTACAGTCAGATAGGGCACCACAGACAACGGAAGCAGTCTAGAGGTCGACCATTCAAGCGATGGATAGATGGAATATCTGATATAAGGAGAGAAAAAAAACCCATCCTCTACGCAAGACACACTAAAACTGTCACGTGGTGCCTCTTCAAAACCTCACACTGAAAGGCAGAAAAGGACTAGAGGAGGTGGAGGAGGAGGAGGAGGAAGAAGAAGAAGAAGAAGAAGAAGAAGAAGAAGAAGAAGAAGAAGAAGAAGAAGAAGAAGAAGAAGAAGAAGAAGAAATAATGATGAGGACGATGATGTTAGTGAGCTCGCTTCACAATGCTCAACATTTCAGGGCTCGATATGGATGCCTGAAGGTTAGGAGAAATACCTTTCAGATGACTTGCCTCACAACTTAGGTGCCTGTGTCACAGATGGGAAAGGTCGGGGCTCTACAACGTAGGTACCAGAGTCACACAGGGGAAAGATTAGAACTTCACAACGTAGGTACAAGAGTCATACATGGGCAAGTTTGGGGCTCTACAGCGTAGGTACCAGAGTACACAAGGGAAAGATTAGGACTTAACAACGTTGGTACAAGAGTCACTGGTGGTAAAGATTGGGGCTTCACAGCGTAAGTACCTGTGTCACATATGGATAGGTCTGGGGCTTTACAATGTAAGTACCTGTGTCACATATGGAAAAGTCTGGGGCTTCACAACGTAGGTACCTGTGTCAAATATGGGAAAGATCGGGGCTTTACAATATAGGTACTAGAGTCACTTGTGGTAAAGATCGGGGCTTCACAATGTAAGTACCTGTGTCACATATGGAAAAGACTGGGGCTTCACAACGTAGGTACCTGTGTCACATATGGGAAAGATTGGGGCTTCACGGTGTGATATTCCGGACACAGCAATGGATGTACAAATCAACGACAACCAACTTCCAGGCAACACTTAGGTTTTGGAACACGGCTGCAGTCCAGAAGTGGATGACCAGCCTGAACTTTCTGCCAGAGTTTACAGCTGGTGAACGCAAAGAAGAAGACAACACGCGTGTGCACAAATACAACCAAACGTTTCCATGAAGTATAAGTCTGGCATGATAAGTCTAATGCGACACTTAGGCAAACAAGGGCCTTTACTTTTGCATCCTTCATTGTGGAGAAGGCAGACACCTTTGTTGGAAGTGTCTCTACGCTGGTTGTTTGGTTGATAATACAATACTAATGTTATACAACGCTTCACTTAGTTCCATCTGAAAGTGAGGGCCAGGTTCGATACTGGAAAGATCGAGTGGCTAGGAGTGTGTATTTTATTATATATTTATTAATTTTAATATATTTATTTTTTTTAATTTATATTATATAATAAATTAAAAGACGATTTTTTTTAATTTTATTTTTTAATTTTTAATTATATGATTTATATTATTTAATGCAATTTTTTATTTTTATATTATTTTTTTTATTTTTTTTATTTATAATTTTTTATTTTTATTTTAAAATTTTTTTATTATATTTTATTATAATTTTTTTATTTTATTATTTTATAATTATTATTAATTTTAAATAATTTTTTTTTTTTTTATAATTACATTATTAAATCATAGGATTTAAGCAAATAAGGGCCTTTACTTCTGCATCCTTCATTGTTGAGAAGGCATATTTTTGGTAATTTTATATTTCATGGGCGCTAGTTATTATATTTAAGAGATGGGGAAGAGTAGATGGGGAAGATGAGGGGAATGGGGGCGGGGGGGGGGGTGTAAAGGTGCCCCAATTATAATTTATAGGAAGGTTTAACAGGATATCTGCGATTTGACTGGTTGGTCTGCCCCCAGTATTGCAATTTTGTAATTAACGTTATTTTATGTGTTATCACAGTCGACGTCACTGAACATCTGGCATACGTGCTCAGTCCTCCGATGCAGCAGCCACTCCAAGGTACCTCTACTGATTGTTCTCATGACAAACTGGTTATAGTCTTCTATCTCGGCCTTTAAGGCAGCTCAGACTGCTTCAGTGGGATTTTTCGGTAAATTTTCTGATAAAAATAACGTTGGTCTTCCCAGATCCGGCAAATATACACGCTAGCTCACTTCTGATTGGTAGACCTTGAGCTATGTGACCTTGCCACACAACTCCAAAAACATGGACAAACTGGATCTAACATCAACACCCTAGAGAGTGCTGCAATCTATATCACAGGCATTCTCTTTCTGTAAATAAACACGTACAGACAAGACAACCCAGAAAGCAAACAACAGAGCGGCACACCCCTAACCCGCAGAGAAGTAGACCATCCCAACAAACTTATGAATGACACGTGACCTACTTTGTTTAAGTAGACAACTTAAACCTAACCTTTCTTATACGGATGTGAGAACTGGGCTCTCCCTGTGGAACTGGAAATGAGGATTTAGGCTTTCGAATGTAAATTCTATAGACGCATTTTACGAATTAGTTATTTACATCACAAAACTAACACACATGTCAGAGACAAAATATACACATTTGCAGGACATCAAGAGCCTCTCTTGGCAGTGGTGAAACGTCGCAAGCTATCTTGGTTTGGGCACGTCATTCAATTGCAAAGAATGTACTTCTAGGAACATTGGGGTGTAATCGAAGAAAAGGAGGGCAAAGAAGATTCTGGAATGACAACATCAAGAAATTGGCGGGACTAAGTTATCATACACTTATTCATCAATCGGAAGGCAGAGAAAGATGGCGGGTTTTGTGAGCTAGTTCTTTCATCGATACATTTCCACTACCCTAATGGGTCAAGGGTTATGTTATTATGTAGGCTTTAGTGACATGTCACACTATCGAGTTAATGTCAGAGGTTGATCATTTCCAAGAATCTAGTCGGCACAGCGTTTGTAAAACAAGATGTCAACAATTCAGATGTCAGCTAGGACGGAAGGAAGGGTGAAAGCTCTGTTAACACAGTGGCTAGATCCTTGACTGTCTGCTCAAGGGACATTAGTTCAAATCCGCATGGAGAAGGATTTGTATAAATGGCCTCGTCTCCCAGGTCGACCGAAACTTAAAATAGTTACCATGACATGTTGATTTGATTTGATTGATTTGATTTGAGAACTGACATCACAGCACTCGGGGCATTCTCATAAGCGCTCTGTCCCCATCTTCAGCAGCCAGCGAAGAGTTCCGATACTAATGGTGCCATTAGCATTCTGATTAAACGTCTGTCTTGCTTTTCCTCTGAGCCTCGAGCATCTGCCAGAACCTCTCGTCACCCCCCCCCCCTCCCCTGCATCAATCTCACCAGACTGTGGTGATCCATCTGCTCCTCCGAACTGTACACGCTCTCCCACAAGGCACTAACAACCACGTCTGCCCTATCATGTATCAGTATTCCACCAAGTTGTGCAGAGTAGCCAGTCTGTCCGCCTGTTCATTTCCCAAACACACCGGCGTGACTCGGTGAAAAAATCCAGACAATACCCCTCACTCGTATCCTCCGCAGCGAAGCATGCCACTCTGCACGAAGCATACCTGTTCTGATCTTCCTCAGCATGCTTTCTAAATCAGTTACAATTACAATGTGTGTGTGTGTGTGTGTGTGTGTTGTGTTCTCTAGCCAGTGGAAAGCTGCAGTGACCGCCTCCACCTCCATTCTTAAGCTGGATGTTGTGGTATCATATGCTTGGCTCTCCTGCACCAAACGTCGACCATTAACTTGTGCTAAGAAGAATACTAGGACATGTATTGGAAAGTAATGGCGACCGGCTTGAGGTTTATCACACTACCCATCGAATCCTGACTGGTCTGTGCAAATATAAATTGGTTGCCACGGACCCGGTGTCCCGATGGCGTGTTTAAGGCAACCCCTAAACCAGTGTTCCTCAACCTGTGTGCAGGCATGGCCCACCAACAAATGGGAAATGGTTTCGAACACCAGACAGCTAACCAAACACAGAGACACAAACAAATGTAGACAGCATTGGGGGGGGGGGGGGGGGGGGGGGGGGTGGAGATGGTGGGGGGGGGGGGGTGAAGAGGGTGGGAGTGGAGAGGGTGGGAGTGGAGAGGGTGGGGGTGGAGATGGTGGGGGGGGTAAAGAGGGTGGAGTGGAGAGGGTGGGAGTGGAGAGGGTGGGAGTGGAGAGGGTGGGAGTGGAGAGAGGGGGTGGAGATGGTGGGGGGGTGAAGAGGGTGGGAGTGGAGAGGGTGGGGTGGAGATGGTCGGGGGTGGAGAGGGTGGGAGTGGAGAGGGTGGGGGTGGAGAGGGTGGGAGTGGAGAGGGTGGGAGTGGAGAGAGTGGAGAGGGTGGGAGTGGAGAGGGGGGTGGAGATGGTCGGGGGTGGAGAGGGTGGGGGGTGGAGAGGGTGGGGGTGGAGAGGGTGGGGTGGGGGAAGTAAATCCGGTGTCATAAAATGACAGTTTTCAGCTAATGTGATATCTGCTGTCGCTTGGAATTTAGAAAATTTTAAATACGTGGCTGAAGCTTTGTTTCTGATAGACGAAACGGTGCAATAACACCCAGTCGATCCCTTTGGTTTTTAGCACTGACCTGGCTGAGAAAACCTTTTCATACAAATAGGAGGTCAAAAAATCGATTAACAATCTGACAGCTTTAAAAACTCAGAGACTGATATTACTTTTTGGCTGATATTCAAAATTCAGACAGTGGCTGGATTTTACGTCTGGACACAAGGCTGGCTTCAGAAGATAACTTTTTCTTTTTCATGATAATCAAGCGGCCATGATTTAATATCTCACAAGACGTGATTCCTTTGTTTTTCTAGGCAAATTTACGTCCAGTAGTTTGCCATTGCCTCTGGACGGTCAGCTTTCTTGATGCCACTGTCGAAACCGACGCAAGGCGCATGGCCTGCAGCTGGGATCGAACCCGGCATCCCGGCATTACGAAGCGTTCGCATCGACTTAGCCACAGAGCCGACGTATGAGAAAAGAAGAAATATATAAATGACTTCAGGCTGTATGTTTAGCAAGATGGCCTTCGTGACCGGAATACAGACGGAAATATTTCACATAAAGTGTCAGACATTGTTTCCAATCT
>CAJHNH020002062.1:50000-126578 GCA_905116865.2 Candidula unifasciata
TCTCTCTCTCTCTCTTATAACTGTTGATACAGTTGACAAGAATATCTCTCTCTCTCTCTCTCTCTCTCTCTCTCTCTCTCTCTACTGACTCTCTCTCTCTCTTATAACTGTTGATACAGTTGACAAGAATATCTCTCTCTCTCTCTCTCTCTCTCCTATAACTGTTGATACAGTTGACAAGAATATCTCTAATGTCTTCAATCCTATTGAATTCACCCTATTTAATGTTCACTATTTACCTGTCATTAGTTATAGAATACCTTCAACTTTTGCTTCATGGCTCTAGAAGTTCTCCAACTTTCACTTACATAAGATGAAAGAGAAATAACATTAAAATTGAAAACAAAAGTACTTAACCTGGTTCTTAAAGGGTAAAAGGTTAAATGTTAAAGTCGAGAGAATCGACTTCATTGCACCGGGTTTTATCACCTATGGCTCGGACTCTATCTGCAGAACAGCTAGCCGCCTACCGAAAGCGTCACACAGAGCAAGAACTCCGAAGCTCCGGCGACGATCCTGGGGGATCTCTATAAAAATTAAACTTAATGGCGTAGTCGTGAAACGAACCCACTACCTTCAGAGCACGAGGTAAACGGCTTGACCACTTCTGGACAGAAATCCCTGACCGGATTCTAGAACTACATAATTAAAGTTTCGTATTTTGTTGAAGTTTTTGAAAGCTAGTCGGCTCTGGGGCTAAGTCGATGCGAACGCTTCGCAATGGCGGGATGCCGGGTTTGATCCCAGCTGCGGGCCTTGCGCCTTGCGTTAGTTTCGACAGTGATATCAAGAAAGCCGACCGTCCAGACAGCAATGGCAAACTACTAGACGTAAATTTGCCTCGAAAAACCACACAACAGCCAGGGGCTGTTGGGGTTGGTTCTGCAACGTCCTGTAAAGGATACGCAACTAACTTTTTGAAAACTAAAGATGCATTGCAAGTGCTTGCGTATTTTTTAAATATTTTCAGTACAAAAATAAAAAAAAAATAAAAACATTAAA
This sequence comes from Candidula unifasciata, assembly GCA_905116865.2. Classification (NCBI taxonomy): domain Eukaryota; kingdom Metazoa; phylum Mollusca; class Gastropoda; order Stylommatophora; family Geomitridae; genus Candidula; species Candidula unifasciata. The sequence continues at coordinate 51,003 of CAJHNH020002062.1, forward strand.
AAGTCAGTTAGGATGCTCTTGCGCGTGTTTCATCACATTTGATAATACCTCGATGTTGTCATGGCAATAGAAAAAAAACATCCCCCATAAACATTTAATGCGACATTTCGCTATACAATTATGCTGATGGATAGTTTGTTCCGTTTTTCCCAGCACAGTTTTCATGACATCTCTACGAAGCCAGAAACTGACAAGTACGGCCCAAAACTGCCCCGTTTGTTATGGCAAAGATAATGGTCGTAAAGCGGCTTCTGTAGAGCCAAAACGTAATCCCTGAGCAGTGATCATTTGAGGTATTTGGCTAAAGGAGAATCGATCGCGCCATAACACAAATGGGAGTTGAGAAATTGTCGCTTTCCTTGATTTCTTATAAAAACTTGGCTCTGAACGCCTTTGGCATTTTCTTAGACATCAGCTGCTTGTTTCAGTGATGTCAATAATTGATATTTGGAGTTGCATAAGAAAAAGTTCACAGTATTGATTGGCACTCGTGATGTTATCGAAAAAAAAAAAAGCAAAAGATTAGAGGTCAACCACTGCCATTTTAGTCTGAACTTGCAGAATGATTTTTTTCTATCCCAAATAACTACAGTAGAACCTCGCTTAACGAGCACCTCTCTTGATGAGTAATTCGCACAACGATCAAACCAAATTGTAAAAGAATGACTTGCTTAACGAGCGACGTTTCGCATAACGAGTGGCGAGGAGAGGTGAAGTCCCGGATTGTGCACATGTTACAATAGTCTGTGTTTAGCACTTGTTCCAGTAGCATCGTAGTGTCGCTTGTGATCACACATATTCTCAAACGTATGTTATATTGTGTTATATGTACATGAATCCTCCAGGCCTACAAGATAACCTCCCTGAAGAATTTAATTTCATCAAGATCCAATTTCTGCCTCTTAACTCCACTCCGTTACTCCAGCCCACGGACTGGCAAGTTATTTCTAACTTTAAGAAGCTTTACACTAAAGCACTCTTCGAGCATTGTTTTCTGGTGACTAAAGGGACCAACCCACTCTCAAAGAGTTTTGAAAAAAATCACTTTCACATCGTTGCCTGCCTCAAGATGATCGACAAAGCGGGGGAGGGGTTCCCAAGAGAACCCTAACTTCTTGAAAAAAAAACTTAGGCCGGAGAGCTTTGTCGATTTGTGACTTCCAGGGGTTGGAGACAGTACCTGTGGAACCTGTAGTCAACGAGATTGTGTCTTTGGCCACTATCATGGGATTGTAGGTGGATAACAGTGATATCGAAGAGCTTGTGGAAGAGCACAGCCAAGAGCTGACCATCAAAGACCTTATAGAGTTGTATTTTGTTTTACAGCAAGAAGTTTTGGAGGAAAGTTTGTCAGAGGAGGAGGTAACAGGAAAGCAACAATCTTCTGGTGAAATAAGAGAAATGCTGAAAGCATTGCAAACTGTTGCATTTTACATTGAGAAGCATCACCCTATAAAGGAAGTGGCAATGCGCGCTGCAAATTTATTTAATGATAATGATGTGTTGCATTTTCGCCAAATTTTTAAGAGTCAACAAAAACAAATGTTTCTGGACATCTTTCTAGTAGAAAAATTATTATCTATGTATCATAATTATTTCGACTTTTTTTTCTGCAAATCTAATTCGCCTTCCAGGAGGGTTCGTTCCGCTTTTGAAAAAAAAAAGATGAAGATGATTCACTATCCTCAACAATACGTATATAATTTTCTTTGAATAAACGTTATACACCACATTTTGTAAGTATTTTTTTTTTCGACATGAAACGCGTTATCGTATTTTACATTAATTTATATTAAAAAAATTGTTTCGCTTAACGAGTTTGATTCTGGAACGAATTATGCTGGTTAAGCCATGTTCCACTGTATTTGGAATAAGGTGTTCTTTTCTTTAGCATTCCCAGCCACTGGGGTTCATTGCTGCAGATTCGCCCTCATCCATTCATTCGTCGTCCTACTTGCTCTGTTCAGTGTATTTACTTGATCTGTACAGTGTATTTACTTGATCGGGTCAGTGTATTTACTTGATCTGTACAGTGTATTTACTTGATCGGTTCAGTGTATTTACTTGATCTGTTCAGTGTATTTACTTGATCTGTTCAGTGTATTTACTTGATCTGTTCAGTGTATTTACTTGATCTGTTCAGTGTATTTACTTGATCTGTTCAGTGTATTTACTTGATCTGTACAGTGTATTTACTTGATCTGTACAGTGTATTTACTTGATCTGTTTACTAGATCAGGTGTAGTGTATTTACTTGATCAGTGTATTCAGTGTATTTACTTGCTCTGTTCAGTGTATTTACTTGATCTGTTCAGTGTATTTACTTGCTCTGTTCAGTGTATTTAATGATCTGCTCAGTGTATTTACTTGATCTATTAAGTGTATTTACTTGATCTGTTCAGTGTATTAACTTGATCTGTTCAGTGTATTTACTTGATCTGTTCAGTGTATTAACTTGATCTGTTCAGTGTATTTACTTGCTCTGTTCAGTGTATTTACTTGATCTGCTCAGTGTATTTACTTGCTCTGTTCAGTGTATTTACTTGATCTGCTCAGTGTATTTACTTGATCTATTAAGTGTATTTACTTGATCTGCTCAGTGTATTTACTTGATCTATTAAGTGTATTAACTTGATCTGTTCAGTGTATTTACTTGCTCTGTTCAGTGTATTTACTTGATCTGCTCAGTGTATTTACTTGATCTATTAAGTGTATTTACTTGCTCTGTTCAGTGTATTAACTTGCTCTGTTCAGTGTATTTACTTGATCTATTCAGTGTATTTACTTGATCTGCTCAGTGTATTTACTTGATCTGTTCAGTGTATTTACTTGATCTGTTCAGTGTATTTACTTGATCTGTTCAGTGTATTTACTTGATCTGCTCAGTGTATTTACTTGATCTATTTAGTGTATTTACTTGATCTATTAAGTGTATTTACTTGATCTATTCAGTGTATTTACTTGATCTATTTAGTGTATTTACTTGATCTATTCAGTGTATTTACTTGATCTATTCAGTGTATTTACTTGATCTATTCAGTGTATTTACTTGATCTATTCAGTGTATTTACTTTATCTATTCAGTGTATTTACTTGGTCTGTTCAGTGTATTAACTTGATCTATTCAGTGTATTTACTTGATCTGTTCAGTGTATTTACTTGATCTGTTCAGTGTATTTACTTGATCTGTTCAGTGTATTTACTTGATCTGTACAGTGTATTTACTTGATCTGTACAGTGTATTTACTTGATCTGTTCAGTGTGTTTACTTGATCTGTTCAGTGTATTTACTTGCTCTGTTCAGTGTATTTACTTGATCTGTTCAGTGTATTTACTTGCTCTGTTCAGTGTATTTAATGATCTGCTCAGTGTATTTACTTGATCTGTATAAGTGTATTACTTATCTGTTCAGTGTATTTGATCTGTATACTTTCAGTGTATTTACTTGATCTGTTCAGTGTATTTACTTGATCTGTGCTCAGTGTATTTACTTGCTCTGTTCAGTGTATTTACTTGATCTGCTCAGTGTATTTACTTTGATCTATTAAGTGTATTTACTTGATCTGCTCAGTGTATTTACTTGATCTAGTTATTTAGTGTATTAACTTGATCTGTTCAGTGTATTTACTTGCTCTGTTCAGTGTATTTACTTGATCTGCTCAGTGTATTTACTTGATCTATTAAGTGTATTTACTTGCTCTGTTCAGTGTATTAACTTGCTCTGTTCAGTGTATTTACTTGATCTATTCAGTGTATTTACTTGATCTGCTCAGTGTATTTACTTGATCTGTTCAGTGTATTTACTTGATCTGTTCAGTGTATTTACTTGATCTGTTCAGTGTATTTACTTGATCTATTTAGTGTATTTACTTGATCTATTAAGTGTATTTACTTGATCTATTCAGTGTATTTACTTGATCTATTTAGTGTATTTACTTGATCTATTCAGTGTATTTACTTGATCTATTCAGTGTATTTACTTGATCTATTCAGTGTATTTACTTGATCTATTCAGTGTATTTACTTGATCTATTCAGTGTATTTACTTGGTCTGTTCAGTGTATTAACTTGATCTATTCAGTGTATTTACTTGATCTATTTAGTGTATTACTTGCTCTGTTCAGTGTATTTACTTGATCTGTACAGTGTATTTACTTGATCTGTACAGTGTATTTACTTGATCTGTACACTGTATTTACTTGATCTATTAAGTGTATTTACTTGATCTATTAAGTGTATTTACTTGATCTATTAAGTGTATTTACTTGATCTATTCAGTGTAACGATGAGTGCGTGGCACTTCTGGGATTGTCTCCGGGGACTGTTATGTCAATTCTTAGCGCTCAACACTTTAACTCCTCGGCGATACTCTCATCGCAAGAACTGTCTGGCTTTTCTATCCGCTTCTGAAATTATGTGTCTTTTTATGTTTGTCAGTCGGCATTTTCAGTTCGTTGTCTAACCTTTGCGACTACTGAGCACTATTTGTTCTGCCCCGCCGTTTCTGGGAGTAATCGCCCTTTCCAGACGTCTGTCTACAGGACTCAATCCAACTCTGCCTTGGTCACTTTATCTCCGTCAGAAAAGGGATCCTAGGTTTTCATCACGGGCAATCAGTTAGGATCGGCTGGCTCAGTGATTAGTTACAAAAAACCTCGCAGACTTGGAATTCTAGCACCAGCTTGTCAGCTAATCTGGGTTCAAAATATAGGCTAGGTGATTATGGCTGGGGTAGTATGATGGATGAAGGTCATTTAATAAGTCATCATTGTTACTGTTGTTATTGTTCGTATAGTTAATATGATTTTTGTTGTGTTTTATTGTGGAGATTACTGGAGAAAGCTGAGAACTGCCAATCCGGCCTCAGTCGAAAAGAAGATAAATCTCCCCATTCCGCAGCAAAGAAGACAAATATCCCCATTCCTCAGCAAAGAAGACAAATATCCCCATTCCTCATCAAAGAAGACAAATATCCCCATTCCACATCAAAGAAGATAAATATCCCCATTCCACATCAAAGAAGACAAATATATTCCCCAAAGAAGACAAATATCCCCATTCCACATCAAAGAAGACAAATATCCCCATTCCACATCAAAGAAGACAAATATCCCCATTCCTCAGACAAATATCCCCATTTCCACATCAAAGAAGACAAAATATCCCCATTCCACATTTCAAAGAAGACAAATATCCCCATTCCACATCAAAGAAGACAAATATCCCCATTCCACATTCCTCAAAGAAGACAAAATATCCCCATTCCTCAGCAAAGAAGACAAATATCCCATTCCTCAGCAAAGAAGACAAATATCACCCATTCCTCAGCAAAGAAGACAAATATCCCCATTTCATCAGCAAAGAAGACAAATATCCCCATTCCACAGCAAAGAAGACAAAATATCCCCATTCCACATCAAAGAAGACAAATATCCCCATTCCACAGCAAAGAAGACAAATATCCCCATTCCACCAATACCCCATCAGCAATTCATTTCTCAGCAAAGAAGACAAATATCTCCATTCCACATCAAAGAAGACAAATATCCCCATTCCTCAGCAAAGAAGACAAATATCCCCATTCCACATCAAAAAAGACAAATATCCTCATTCCTCAGCAAAGAAGACAAATATCCATATTCTACATCAAAGAAGACAAATATCCCCATCCCACATCAAAGAAGACAAATATCCCCATTCCTCAGCAAAGAAGACAAATATCCCCATTCCTCAGCAAAGAAGACAAATATCCCAATTCCACATCAAAGAAGACAAATATCCCCATTCCACATCAAAGAAGACAAATATCCCCATTCCACATCAAAGAAGACAAATATCCCCATTCCTCATCAAAGAAGACAAATATCCCCATTCCTCAGCAAAGAAGACAAATATCCCCATTCCACATCAAAGAAGACAAATATCCCCATTCCTCAGCAAAGAAGACAAATATCCCCATTCCACATCAAAGAAGACAAATATCCCCATTCCTCAGCAAAGAAGACAAATATCCCCATTCCACAGCAAAGAAGACAAATATCCCCATTCCACATCAAAGAAGACAAATATCCCCATTCCACATCAAAGAAGACAAATATCCCCATTCCTCAGCAAAAGAAGCAAGAAGACAAATATCCCCATTCACATTAAAGAAGACAAATATCCCCATTCCTCAGCAAAGAAGACAAATATCCCCATTCCACATCAAAGAAGACAAATATCCCCATTCCTCAGCAAATAAGACACAAAGAATCAAATATCCCAATTCCACATCAAAGAAGACAAATATCCCCATTCTACATCAAATCAGACAGAAGACAAATATCCCCATTCCACATTCAAAGAAGACAAATATCCCCATTTCCAGCAATCAAAGATTACCCATTCCAATCAAAGAAGACAAATATCCCCATTTCACATCAAAGACGAAAAGACAAATATCCCCATTCCTCATCAAAGAAGACAAATATCCCCATTCAGCGAAAGAAGACAAATATCCCCATTCCACATCAAAGAAGACAAATATCCCCATTCCACATCAAAGAAAGACAAATATACCCATTTCCACATCAAAGAAGACAAATATCCCCATTCCACATCAAAGAAGACAAATATCCCCCAGAAGACCACATCAAAGAAGACAAAATCCCCATTCCCTAAATCCCCATTCCACATCAAAGAAGACAAATATCCCCATTCCTCAGCAAAGAAGACAAATAAACCCATTCCTCAGCAAAGAAGACAAATATCACCATTCCTCAGCAAAGAAGACAAATATCCCCATTCCTCAGCAAAGAAGACAAATATCCTCATTCCTCAGCAAAGAAGTTAAATATCCCCTTTCCTCAGCAAAGAAGACAAATATCCCCATCACACATCAAAGAAGACAAATATCCCCATTCCACATCAAAGAAGACAAATATCCCCATTCCTCAGCAAAGAAGACAAATAAACCCATTCCTCAGCAAAGAAGACAAATATCACCATTCCTCAGCAAAGAAGACAAATATCCCCATTCCTCAGCAAAGAAGTTAAATATCCCCTTTCCTCAGCAAAGAAGACAAATATCCCCATCACACATCAAAGAAGACAAACATCCCCATTCCTCAGCAAAGAAGACAAATATCCCCATTCCTCAGCAAAGAAGACAAATATCCCCATTCCACATCAAAGAAGACAAATATCCCCATTCCTCAGCAAAGAAGACAAATATCCCCATTCCACATCAAAAAAGACAAATATCCCCATTCCTCAGCAAAGAAGACAAATATCACCATTCCTCAGCAAAGAAGACAAATATCCCCATTCTTCAGCAAAGAAGACAAATATCCCCATTCCACATCAAAGAAGACAAATATCACCATTCCTCAGCAAAGAAGACAAATATCCCCATTCCTCAGCAAAGAAGTTAAATATCCCCTTTCCTCAGCAAAGAAGACAAATATCCCCATCACACATCAAAGAAGACAAACATCCCCATTCCTCAGCAAAGAAGACAAATATCCTAATTCCTCAGCAAAGAAGACAAATATCCCCATTCCACATCAAAGAAGACAAATATCCCCATTCCACATCAAAGAAGATAAATATCCCCATTCCACATTAAAGAAGATAAATATCCCCATTCCACATCAAAGAAGATAAATCTCCCAACTGTACCTCTGAAGTTTAGAACAGGGGTTTCAGCCATATCATCCTCATGAAGCTTTCTATTTTTGTTAAACTTTTCTTCTTCTTCTTCTTCTTCTTTTTCTTCTTCTTCTTCTTCTTCTTCTTCTTCTTCTTCTTCTTCTTCTTCTTTCTTCTTCTTCTTCTTCTTCTTCTTCTTCTTCTTCTTCTTTCTTCTTCTTCTTCTTCTTCTCCTTCTTCTTCTTCTTCTTCTCTTCTTCTTCTTCTTCTTCTTCTTCTTCTTCTTCTTCTTCTTCTTCTTCTTCTTCTTCTTCTTCTTCTTCTTCTTCTTCTTCTTCTTCTTCTTCTTCTTCTTCTTCTTCTTCTTCTTCTTCTTCTTCTTCTTCTTCTTCTTTTTCTTCTTCTTCTACTACTTCTTCTTCTTCTTCTTCTTCTCCTTCAACCTTGCATGATGACTAGCATCTGTCCGTCTTTCAAGACAATAGTGTTATATTACACGACGATGAGCCATAGGACTCACTGCCCATGGCGATGGTGAGTGTGTCTAGCATACCCCGCGTTAAAAAACGTTTTCTACAATTTTAGCATTGGATTTCAGGACCAATATTCTAAACATTTGGGCATAGGATTTTTTCTTCTCAGTCGCTCAGCTCTCATTTTTTTCTGCAATTATTTCTTACTTCATTCTCATTCCCTTCCTGATGTGCCCCCTCCACACAACATGGCCCATGGAATTTTGTTACCACGAGTCCACCTCAGTACCTGTATCCTCCATGTCCTCTTCTTTACATATATTCGTCGGTTTATCAATTGTGTTGCCTCAATGACCCGACACGTCAGCAGCAAGTCTCCAGTGGTTCATTAAAGTTTGTCTTGGATGCCTCTTCTCTCTGGTCATGTGTTTTCTAGCAGGCTGTGCTGTGTGCGACAGTTCTGCAGTATGTGCTCGTTTGTTTGAAGTACCGTGTGGCAAGGGTATTGATAGAATTGTACAGCCTTCCTTCTGTACATGTTTGCGTTACATCTGCAGTGTCATGTTTTTAGTGGAACCATTGCCGTTTAATGCCTTCTATTCAGTGCTCTCTCTCTCTCTCTCTCTCTCTCTCTCTCTCTCTCTCTCTCTCTCTCTCTCTCTCTCTCTCTCTCTCTCTCCCTCTCTCTTGCTGTACCCCACCAGGACATCACACAAGTGAATAAACACCCAGCGACACAAAGTGCCACCATATGGATGAGGATCACCCGTGGAGATGTCCCAGAAACCAATTTCAGCCGTTAGGCCATATTTATGGCCTGTAAATATTTAGCAAAAGTCAGGGTGGAGCTTCACATAACGAAAAATTGCATCCCACATGGGGACAACTGTAATACTCAGTCTATTGATTGATTCGTCTGTATGTCTGCTGCTTGCTCTCCACCTCCAGGAGTTTATGTAGTTCTTCTTGAGCAGTGTCTTTACGTCTTGTTTTGATGTGAGATGGAGGTCCTGTTTACCTAGTGTTCCCTTCTTTTAGCCAGCTCATCCGCCGTCTTATTTTATGCTATTGTACAATCTCATGGGATCCACAGCAGCACAGCCTGGTCGGTCTCTGGGAGTTTGTTGAGTTGACAGTTCATTTCCCTTTCCACGCTATCTTGTGGTTCTCCTAATGCAGCCTGTAGGGCTGACACACAGTCACACACGATTATAGTACTGGGGTCTTTTATGTCTCTTTCCCCAAGGAGCCTTGCGGCTTCGCTGAAAGCAAATTATTCAGCTCTGAAGCTTGATGAGAACTCTCCAGTTGTGTTTAACGTTTTATGCCTGGTTGCATCCTTTGTCGGTGTCTGTGGCTTAGGCGTTGCCAACTCGCTTCATAATGCCAGGGTGCCAAGTCCTGGCTTCGACAATAGAATCGAGAAGCCGACCGCCCAGAACGCAATGGCAAACTACTGGTCGTAAATTTGCCTAGAAAACCCACAACAGCTAACAAATTCTGGGATTGGCTCTGCAACGTCCTGTGAAAAAATATGCAGCTAACTTCTCCATCCTTTAGTAAAATGACTATGTATGCTTTGCGGTTGCTCTCTATTTCTGTTACAGATCCATCTGTGTTTTTGTCTAACCAGTCAGTGCGGGGACAGAAACGAGTTTCAAGGCCCCTGTTTCTGAACAGACTAAGCAGTCACGTAGTAAGAAATGCGTTTCATCAAGCGGGCAATGGAAACCTCCAGAAATCACTTTCTGCTAGCCTGGGCACTTGTGGGATGTGGATGACGGGGCATAAACAGCGTCTTCTAGATGAGCAAATACGACACAATGGCTCAATCACGCTGGCGTGCAAGTCTGCAATCTTCTGCCTGGTCCCAAATCGACTCACTCACGCGCGTGAGTGTATGCTGTGAAAATTGAGCGTAAGAATGCATGTTTGTTTAGCAGGCGATCAAATATGCGGCCCTACAAACTGAACATCTTGAATATGGTTCACAAGGGCTGTTGCCTTCCCTGGAATATGTGGAAGTTCGCATCTGAAGTTCTAATATTCTTCAAGAGCATAGACTCCAAGGGAAGCTAAGAAAAGGCCCCACTAAGCTCAATCAGTGGTTCTCAACTATTTTTACTGGCGAAGTCCTTTTTATAATAAACGTCTTTGACTCAGACCTACCCTGTATCTCACAAGTTAAAAGTGTTTAGTTCAAGCTTATTGAAATTGTTCGAACGCTTGTTCTGGTGATAAGGTTAGCTATGATATTAACAGAGTCGCCGTGACCTTGCGGATCGGAAGGTCGTGAGTTCGCGTCCTGACAAGGCCAGACTTTTTTTTTTAAATTACCTTGACCCCCAGGTCGACCCAGCCCATAAAAATATAGCTCTATATCTCCAATACGCCTAAAGGTGGGAAAAGGGACCTTTTCTTACTTTATGATATCAGGAGAAGAAAACAATTTATTATAATATTATATAGCATTTTATAATACTAACTACAAGCTGGCTTAAACTGTCAGTTATTTTTGTTGACCTCAATAATTAATAATACTTACATACTTGAAAGGAGTTGCCATGGCGTAACGGTTTGACGTTCGTCTACGGATCTGAAGGTCGTGGGTTTGGGTACTGATGGAGCCCGATTTCTTTCAAACATAACCTTTGGCCCCGGGGTCAACCTAGCCTTAAATGGGTATCTGGGAAGTAAAGGTGGTAGGCATGATATTGACCCTATCAAAGAGCGAGTGCCGGTTGGTCTATAAAATAGATCTAGCCACCAGCCCTGTATGCCCATGCGCCTAAAGACATGGAAGAAGGTCAATTATTTCCGTTGCTTTATCTGAGTCAGTCAATAATGTAACGTTCAGTAACGTCTTTGGAACCCTATGTAATATGATGGCAGAACTTAAAATACCATGTGTTGGAAGGATATTGGCATTTGCAATAAAAAGAAAAAACTCCACAGGAGAGCATATACAGCAGGAGTCTACCAATCATCAGTAGAAGTAATCTCTCGTCGACAAATGTTTCGGCCCACGAGCTCCTAGACATTTTCAGATATTGTGCCCACCTGAGTTCACGAAGCTCAGGGTTGGTTTCTCCTGCTGCACATATTACCGGAGATTATGTTCTTGCATATAGGCAGGGGACCGATAGTAAACATACAGCCCAAGAACTATAAGCAACTATAGACAAAGTGACTGAATGGCGTACAGATATGGGTGCTGTCTTTAACTCAGAAAAGGCGGCTGTTTTGTGGTGCTCTCAGTTCCTGCGACCTGTCTCAGCAACATTCAGATACTTTCATTAGGTCTTCACCACGCCTGCCTTACTGTGCGTAAATTAGAAGAATCAGCCAGTCAGTTTGCTAGGTCGTTTCCTAAAACACTGGCATATCCCGCAGAAAGATCCAAAAGACGTTTTCTTCCCGCCATTCTGTACGGTGTTTGTAGGTTCTCGGCATTCTAAGCGCACTTCCTACAGCCGTTACAATCCGCGTGCGCGTGCGTGTGTGTGTGTGTGCGCGCGCGCGTGCCTGTATGATGACATAGTTGACGCAAGCGGAATCGTTGGGGAAAACCCTATTATCAGATTCATAGCTATACCTCTTGTTTATTTATGCACGTCAACTGCGAGATTATGTGATCCAGAATTCCACTTCATGATTAAATTACTGCTGACAGGCTGCCTGCGTACACGAAGTGCTCGAATGTACTGTGTATGCCCCGTGCATCGACCCGTGCAACAAACACATTAACGCTGCCACTAATCTCTCCATTCGTGACTTCAAATAATCACAGATCAAAGGCTCGCCTTGAAGGTCAGCTAGGTCAGGGGGAGTTGAGACCCATGTAGTTTAATGAACACATGCTCGTTCCTCGGTCCGAAAGCTTCAAAGTTAAATTCCAGATTGTTTAGTTTATCGATTATTTGTTTGTTTGCGTTCACCAGCAATGAACTTCAGCGAAAAGTTCTAGTTGTTCATCCATTTCGACTTTAGCTTTGTGTCAGAGCTTGTATTTTGTCTCTACGTCAGTTTTATTGGCTCATTTGTATGCAGAATATTGTTACTTGCCTCTAGAGCAGATGTACTACGTCTTCTCAAAATTGAGCCTGCTCCCAGTTAGATTCTGTATACATTTGGTGTCAGGTAATGTGCTGGGATATCAAGGCGGTCGGCCTGGCTTTTACCATATCACCACCCCGTGTGGGTTTCGGGAAAACAAGAATACACACACTGCCTACCTAAAAGCATGTCGTAAGAGTGGACTAATCGGGAGATTCCTTCGAAGTGGGAGTGCATCTGCCTGAGGGGCAAGCAACCAGCAGTCTGCATACAAATTAGTCATATCTGTCAAACGGATGCACACGCAACACTCAGGTTCTGGAATAGGAGGACTGCTGTTCAGAAGTGGACGAACAACCATAACTTTTCGCCAGAGTTTACAGCCGGTGAACGCGAAGAAGAAGAAAGAGGACCATATCACCTAACGCGTGTCGATAAGTCTACACAGATTTACGTCTAGCACTCTATACCCGATAGGCCAAAGGATGCTTTTATTTACTGTTTTTATAGTCCGTTTCAGAAGTAGTGAGCAACTTTACGATTGTATAACGTTCGGTGTCAGTTGTTGAAATTTGGCATGCAACTTGTTTTTGTGTAAGCAAACATCAAATGTTTTCGGTTTGCCCTACTTGCGGTATCATCGTCATCATGTAGCAGGTCCCTTTTAGAACTTCGCTCTCATCACGGTCTGCCTGAAAGAAACTCAGTCTCTCGCCAACTCTCCCGTCTTCATGTGCTTTCATATTCAAGGAGTCACTTATATCCTGTGCCCATCTTCGTATTGGTCGGCCCCTTCCCCTCCTTCCTAGTACCATGCCTTCTGCTACTATTTGTTCCAATCCTTCGTGGAGCTTGATATGACCAAAATATTTCAGCTTCCGAGACAGGATGCTGTTTATCAGCCAGTCTTCCTTGATGTTCAGATCTTTCAAGCTGGCAGTATTTCTCCTCTTCTTTGTCCGAGATATTCTGAGAATACTTGCGGTACATTGGGAGTGGGGGGTGGGGGGGGGGGGGGCACCAGTTCGAAGAAAGCAATGAGCATGAATACAATTAATTGAGTAATATAAATTTTTCAAATTTCACGGTTTTATAGGCGTTTCACTCACAAGTAATCCCCAGCACTAATCTTCCATGAGTTGTTGATTTTTTTTCATTGGATGGGGGATAGGCTATCAAAAAACTTACCATGCATCGCTGCACACGCGAAATGATTTCCAAGGAATCTCCACTAGTGTGTCAATTACTATATATTTTTAGGGGTACACATATTATTAGTCAAAAATCAAAGAAATTCGCTGCTTCAAAAAACAAAAACAAAAAGCAGCAGCACCTTTGCTACTCTAAACTACACAATTTTTAAGACATCGAAAATCTAAAGGTAGGGGCAAAACTTCGTTTCGAACCGAACAAGAGTATTGGAGATATTTGTTAAAGTTCCCCGTGTGGGTTCCTGGGCCCCATTGTGGGGAAAACAAGAATAGACTCACTGCCTCCCCAAAAGCAAGTCGTAAGAGTCGACTAATTGGGGAGCTTCCTTTGAAGTCGGAGTGCATCTGCCGGAGAGGCAAGGAACCGACAGTCTGTATTCAAGAGAATGAGATCTGTAAAACTGATGCACACGTAACACTCAGGTTCTGGAGCAGGACTGCAGTTCAGTAGTGGACGAGCAACCAGAACCTTCCGCCAGAGTGTACAGCTGGTGAACGCGAGGAAGGAAGGATTTGTTAAAGTGGAAATTCATGCGTTTTGAAATACACTATACCAGTGATTTCCAAACTGCGCGCCGCGGCGCCATGGGGAGCCGCGACCTCTTCATAGGGGCGCTGCGAAATATTCGAAGATACTCGAGTTTTATTTGTTTTGATCTCTTACATACGAACAGTCATACTTTTACTTAGGTTAGGGCGCCATGGAAACATTGTAATTAAAAAAAAAAAAGGCGCCGCGACTAAGACAAGTTTGGGAGACATCGCACTATAGGATAGTGAATGGGAGCTTCCTTTATCGTTTCTTTTACAGAATGTGAAACGTTTTTGCTTATACATTTCAGAGCAGTGGTTCTCAAACTGCCGGTTGCGTCCCTTGTATGGGTCGACCGACCATTTCACAGGGGTCTCATAAGACCATAAGACAAGACATATTCATTAAACTTATGAAGGAAAAAAAATTGTTTGGGGGTCGCCACAAAAATGGGGGGGGGGGGACTTTATTAAAGTGTGGCGGCATTTGGAAGGTTCAGAACCGCTGTGTTAAAGGAAAAGAGGTATCATTGACTGTATCAGCTCTGTTGGAATGTTGAATTAAGAAACCATATCACAGCACTCGGGACACTGCTAAAAGTGCTCCGTACCCATTTTCACGCGCAGAGTTCCAATTCCGATGGCAGCAGTAACCGACGATTGTTTATCTGTCTCACCTTTCCCATAAGTGTTGAGCGTCGGCCAGATCACATCATCACTCCTCACGGCACCATTCTCCTCAGCCTGTGGTGATCTATTTTTAGGGTGTCCATACTATTATGAGCTGAAAACGAGACATCCAACAAATATTATGAGCTGAAAACGAGACATCCAACAAATATTATGAGCTGAAAACGAGACATCCAACAAATATTATGAGCTGAAAACGAGACATCCAACAAATATTATGAGCTGAAAACGAGACATCCAACAAATATTATGAGCTGAAAACAAGACATCCAACAAATATTATGAACTGAAAACGAGACATCCAACAAAAATTATGAGCTGAAAACGAGACATCCAACAAATATTATGAGCTGAAAACGAGACATCCAACAAATATTATGAACTGAAAACGAGACATCCAACAAATATTATGAGCTGAAAACGAGACATCCAACAAATATTATGAGCTGAAAACGAGACATCCAACAAATATTTTGAGCTGAAAACGGGACATCCCACTAGTATTTTGAGCTGAAAACGGGACATCAAACAAATATTTTGAGCGGGACATCTAACAAATATTTTGAGCTGAAAACGGGACATCCAACAAAATATTTTGAGCTGAAAACGGGACATCCCACTAGTATTTTGAGCTGAAAACGGGACATCCAACAAATATTTTGAGCTGAAAACGAGACATCCCACTAATGTTTTGAGCTGAAAACTGGACATCTAACAAACATTTTGAGCTGAAAAGACAGCATCCTAAGCAAGTAAGTTCAACACCAAACCCCTTTCCTCTCCAATTTACTGTTCTATTTCGAAGCAAATTCATAGATTTGTATAAAATAGGACTATTGGCGGGTGTTTTTGGAGTACCAACCCAAGTACCACGCACTCCCACAACAACGGTCAGCCAGAGTTGCCACTTTTCTTTGACAAAAAACATCAAAAACGGAGTCAAAAAATACACAAAACATCTAAATTTGTCTGGAAAACATCTTTAGAAAAACATTCAAATGGAAAGAGTCACAAATTACATAGCAATTGATATGACTTATCCTATAGAATCATGTCCTCAAATTTACTGAATCTCCCTTACAAGATCCACAGGATAAACTAAGCTTGGATGATGAAGTTGAAGCTTCAGATCCAAAATGACTCTGGTATGCTTTAGCTGTTCCAATTTCTTTTAATACACAATCAGGGAGCTGATAAGTGGAACAGCCTTTTCCTACTCTTATCAGGCCGAATTGTATTGTCAAGATAGCATTTAAGAGGTCAAATTTCCTCCTGTTTCTTAGGTTAGATTTGATAAATTCACTCCAAATGAAAAACCTCTAGAAAAACATCTACCATCTAAACGTCAAAAATGTCATCTAAATGCAAGGGAAAACATCTAAAACTGGGTGTAAAACACCTAAAGTGGTAACACAGCGGTCAGCTACACTTAGATCTAAATTCCCCAAACAACTCGGGATTTTTGCAGAGACCCGTGAATATCAGGCAACCTCTGTTTCACAAATTTAAATGGCTCAGATGTTTTCACTCACAACCCGTTAATACAGCATGAATGCCCGTGTGTACCAATACTTCACACAGCCCTGACTTCCTTAGCTCTTTGCACACAGAGTGACTTTTGCATACAACATGGAAAAGGCTTTGCGAACGCATTTCGTAATGCCGAGGTGCCGGGTTCGATCCCAGCTGCGGGTTGCGCCTCGCATTGGTTTCGACAGTGGTATCGAGAAGCCGACCGTCCATAAAGCAATGGCAAACTACTGGACGTAAACTTGCCTAGAAAAACCACAACAGCCAAAAAAATGCTGGGGTTGGTTTTGCAACGTTCTGTAAAGGATACGCAACTAACCTTTTTTTTTTTTTAAATGGTCAGAGTAACATCTCTTAATCATAGCAAAATGTGGACAAATATGGCGTGCCACGTAAGTTGATAAGATCTTCCATGAATATGGTGGTGGTGATGATGCTGACGATGGCTGTGGTGGTGGTGATAATGATGATGTTGAGATGGTGGTGTCGTCGATGGAGGTGATGATGATAATGGTTATAATTATGGTAATAGCGGGCGGGAGCCCGAAGACAACTTATCACAGACATCAGAAGGAGACAGTCGTCATTTTTCGGCCATGTTATGAGAAGAGGGAAAATAGAACATGTTGTGACCACCGGAAAGATATGTGGAAGGAGAGGTAGAGGAAGCCAAAGAGAGAAGATGCTTGACAGTCTTGTTGCATGGCATGGAGGTGTATCGGCACACGAACTAATACATGCTGCAGGAGATCGCAGATTATGCAGAGGCGTGATCGCCCACGCCAGTCGGCAAGGCACCTGATGATGATGATGATGATGAATGACGGTTATGTGAAAACGAAGACGTTGAGGATGATTATAATGATAGAGGTGTTGATTATGAAAATGGTTATCGCAGTGATGATGATGATGATGACGAAGAGGATCTCTTAGATTCGCCTCTTTTGTCAGAGCTCATAATGTGGCCATATCCCAATTTGCAATGCCCTTCTCCTGTGAAATTTAATTTATCCATCTCCCTTCACGTCACGCAAAAAGCATCCCATGAATTTCCATTTACCTCAAGTTTATATCTTTTACTTTTTTTAGGATCACACAGGGGTTTGCTTTTTTTCTCCATTTCCTCCTGTGTGAAATGTTAAATTACAGGCTCCTTTCTTTTCTTTTAACGTCCTAGTCATCCTCCCAGGATAATTTTCTTTCTTTGTTTAAAGCTATACATCTCAAAGACTTCTACAAAGTGCGGGCCCTGTGTCTTCTAGAAACATTGTTTTAAAATCATCAAGAGGAATCCATTACCACGCATCCGTTCCTTCCCATTTTCTCTCATAACTGGGAGTTTTATGCTGACAAGAAAAACCCGCATCAAGCAGGAGACATTCGATCGATGGCAAGACGCCATATTTCAATGAACTCTGCCAGGACTTGTCTGCAACCTCCGCACGTTGCTGTTCTTGGTTTAAATGTGAACCGGTTTGATCGTGCGGGTTGGCTGGGCGTGGTTCTAACTGATCCATTGAAAGATTCACTAAGTGACACATAAAGGTTCACTGATTGACACATTAAGTTTCACTGATTGACACATAAAGGTTCACTGACTGACACAAAAAGGTTCGCTGATTGACACATAAAAGTTCACTGACTGACACATAAAGGTTCACTGACTAATACATAAAGGTTCAATGACTGACACATAAAGGTTCACTAATTGACACGGAAAGGTTCACTGATTGACACATAAAGGTTCACTAATTGACATATAAAGGTTCACTAATTGACACATAGAGGTTCACTGATTGACACATAAAGGTTCACTGACTAATACATAAAGGTTCACTGATTGACACATAAAGGTTCACTGACTGACACATAAAGGTTCACTGACTGACACATAAAGGTTCACTGATTGACACATAAAGGTTCACTGATTGACACATAAAGGTTCACTGATTAATACACAAAGGTTCACTGATTGACACATAAAGGTTCACTGACTGACACATAAAGGTTCACTGATTGACACATAAAGTTTCACTGATTGACACATAAAGGTTCACTAATTGACACATAAAGGTTCACTGATTGACACATAAAGGTTCACTGACTGACACATAAAGGTTCACTGATTGAAACATAAAGTTTCACTGATTGACACATAAAGGTTCACTAATTGACACATAAAGGTTCACTGATTGACACATAAAGGTTCACTGATTGACACATAAAGGTTCACTGACTGACACATAAAGGTTCACTGATTGACACATAAAGGCTTACTGATTGACACATAAAGGTTCACTGATTGACACATAAAGGTTCACTGATTGACACATAAATGTCCACTGATTGACACATAAAGGTCCACTGACTGACACAGAAAGGTTCACTGATTGACACATAAAGGTTCACTGACTGACACATAAAGGTTCACTGATTGACACATAAAGGTTCACTGGTTGACACATAAAGGTTCACTGATTGACACATAAAGGTTCACTGATTGACACATAGAGGTTCACTGGTTGACACATAAAGATTCACTTGTCGACACATAAAGGTTCACTGACTGACACATAAAGGTTCACTGACTGACACATAAAGGTTCACTGACTGACACATAAAGGTTCACTGACTGACACATAAAGGTTCACTGGTTGACACATAAAGTTTCACTGATTGACACATAAAGGTTCACTAATTGACACATAAAGGTTCACTGATTGACACATAAAGGTTCACTGATTGACACATAAAGGTTCACTGACTGACACATAAAGGTTCACTGATTGACACATAAAGGTTCACTGGTTGACACATAAAGATTCCCTTGTCGACACATAAAGGTTCACTAATTGACACATAAAGGTTCACTGACTGACACATAAAGGTTCACTGACTGACACATAAAGGTTCACTGACTGACACATAAAGGTTCACTGATTGACACATAGAGGTTCACTGGTTGACACATAAAGATTCACTTGTCGACACATAAAGGCTCACTGGTTGACACATAAAGGCTCACTTTTTTTCCCTGCATCAACACTACAAACAGCAAATCAAGTGGCTTGGTCATCTCTTCAGATTACAGCAACATCAAATACTAAAAAAGGAAAACATCCAAGCTATAAGAGCAACTGGACGGCCCCTGAAAATGGATGGACAATAAGAATAAACTCACAGGGAGCAAGTACAGCGGGGATCTACAGTCATCAGTAGAAATTATCCTCTTTCGACACACGTTTCGGCCCACGATTCCTAAACGTATTCGGAGGTGGGCCCACCTGAGTTCATGAAGCTCAGGGCTGCTTCCCTGCTGCACAGAATTACCGGATGGTGTTATTATTTTGGCCAGAGACAAGACGACTTAGTGGTTTCGAAGGAGGTACTGTGAGATAAGAAGTCGCCGCGACAGCGTAATTAGAACAGTCCGCATGCCTGGACGACCGAGCGACAAGCTTACTTTGGTTTACCGGACACATGTTGGACTTTTATTAGCAGTTGGCAGAGGGACACTGGCAGACAATTCGTACACGATGGACTTTCAAAGGGATGAGAAACTCCTTTCCGCTAGACACCCGGACCAGCTCACCGAGGCCCGTCCCCTACGTTGTTGCGCTGCGTCCACAGCCAGCTAGAGGCCCTTTCGGCTGCCTCTCCCAGTTTTTTGAGTGCTCGTTTCCGTTCATTACCGCGCAATCCTAATTCTTTCACCACATTGTAGAGCGAAGTGGAAACGAGGCCTCTCGCTCCCACTTCGACGGCAAATACCCGTACTGTGTAAGCCTCGTTTCTCCTCAAACCGGCTGCTAAATCACTGTATTTCTCGAGCTTATACAAATGATTCTCCTCCATACGCGACTCAAACGGGACCGTCAACTCAATCAGGATGAGTTGCCGTTTTTGCGCAGAATGGAGAACGATGTCCGGTCGCAGGCCGGTTTTACGGATCAACTCGGGATACCGTTCATGTCCTGGCAGATCAACCGCCAGTAACCAGTCCCTCGCAGAGTCTAGCGCAGATGGAGCGAATGCGTTTTGGTTGGACAACATTAAAGACACTTAGTCTTCACTGTATGACAATAGCCAGCCATTGTGCCCTGTGTCACAAATTGTTCATTTCCTTTGTGCTTAACGGCAGAAGTGGTTTATAGTGATGGTGATGATGACGACAAGTGAAATAAAAAAAATCCAGCATAACCAACTGAAGAACCAGACCAACCGGAGTAAGTTAATAAAAAGCTAATTTAAAAAAAAAAAAAGTAGAACAAGAGATCAGGATTTGTTTCGTTTCTGGTCCGACCCTGTAAATATTTTACACATTCAATGTCAAAATGGCGGCCACTGTGGTGAAGATCGGTAGTCACCTCAAGGAGTTGAGATTTCATCTTTGCCTTAAATCTGCTTCTAGTCAGGGAATTAGGTAAATTGGTTTACATATTTCAATGGCACACCTCATCGTTTGTTTTAAAATTATTATTATAAGTTCAAGGAAAGATCGCGTTCGTAGCGTGTGTTTCATCTTAGTTCTATACTACTATACTATACATTACTACTAACATAATAATTATTATTAATATAAATAATAGTTAATTTAATACATAACAACTTGTTCTTACTGACACTGCTGATACTGAAACTCTTGGACTTGTCCTTACATCATGGTATTGATATTTAATATTTGCATTCGATTCTGACGGCTGACGTTTCATTTTCCCCCTTTTTATAAATATTTAAAAAATGCATAACTCAGATGTGTCAAACAGAATATTTATAATTTATTTAATTTATTGTCTCTGGTTTAAGTTTAAATGCTAGTTCTATTTGACTATTTCTGCAAGCGTGATAGTAGTACTTAGTACTACTAAGGTTAGTTGCGTATCCTTTACAGGACGTTGCAGAACCAACCCCAACAGCCCCTGGCTGTTGTGTTGTTTTTCTAGGCAAATTTACGTCCAGTAGTTTGCCATTGCTCCTGGACGGTCGGCTTTCTTGATACCACCGTCGAAACCAACGCAAGACGTATGGCTCACAGCTGGGATCGAACCCGGCATCCCGGCATTACGAAGCGTTCGCATCGACTTAGCCACAGAGCCGACTGTAGTACTACTACTAGAATCAAATTCTGTGATTTATTATATTGATTTTGCGTAATGGAGATTTCATTACAGTGCAGCATTACAACACAACAACAATCAAATCATCAATCAGTACTGGACCTTCCTAAAAGATCTTCTGTGAAAGCAAGAGGGCACTCAAGGTTTAATGATTGATGAGCATAAACCGTCTAAGATGTGAAATGACTTTAAATTTATCACACATGCCGTCATATATTTGAATGATTTGACATGCAGACATGTCTAAAAACGTCTCTTGGACTTGGTAACGTTTTGCAAGTCATTCAGTTCATTCTACCTGTAGGTGTAAAATGGATGATTTCATGGAGGTATGGACTAGAACCTGTTCTTTCTAAGGACACTTATGGCAAAAGGGACAGTTGATGATGTCTGTCATACATCAAAGCTAGCTTCATGTAGATGTTATGATGCCGAGGGTAAATGTGTGGTCCGTAATGTCGGGCATTGGTCATCAAGTCCAGCCACAGTATCCTAATCCCCATGTTTACGTTATTTTTACTTTGAATGTTTAAGATAATGATAATATTCACCGAGTTTAGATTTGGCATCACTCTTCTAGACAGACATTTATTTGAACTAACGTTTCACAACTACATCCTTTACTGTGTCGTATGATGCATTATGAACAGTACCAACCACCAGTTATGCCAATGTCTCTCCATTGCCAAGCACAAGAAACTCACCAAACTTCGTCCCACCCCTACTTTCTCCTCCTCTCCATCTTCTGTAGTTGCTGGTAACATGGTGGTCTGTATACCTCTGGATTTCCCTCTGTCCACATTTGAAAGATTTGTCCTGGGTAAGGGCTTTTGTTTCGTACCCTTACGTCCTTGTGACTACTACGCCTTTCTTTAGAACATTTATCACTTCTATTGCTGGCCGGAGTTGAAATATTTCCACAGCACTCAACCTGGCATACCCAGAGATGAGCTGTACTAGGGGGTTAGGATCCACACTACAAGAATCTGCATGCCATAGTTCTGTGAAGTTCATCTAGGGCATCTAGAGCTTTGGATCTGTATATTGACAGAACTCTTTTCAAGATTAAAAAACTTAAATTTTTGTTATTTGTACACAGTACTTTTGGTTTCTTGGCTGTCAGGCAGATGTACTGTGACTTCAAAGGAAAACCCCTATATCTAATGTCACAAAAGAAATAACTTAACCAGTTGACCTCATCACCTACGTCAGATGATGGCAGTCCACATTCTGTAGACACATCATGAGAGGAGCAATGCTGGAGTGTGATGTAAACAGTAGGAAAGTTTAAAGGAAAGACACAGAGAGAAGATAGTAGACAGGCAACTTGGCAGGAAGGAACTTTTGCTTTAAAAATGATTGACAGTACACATGACAGAAGACTTTGGGCAGAAAGGATTATCACTGCCACTCATCTTGAATTTAAAGATTCAGTTAAAATTTATTGTGTTTTTTTCTTCTTCCTCCAGAGACTTTTTAGAAAAGAATTATGTGGCTCTGAAAACCAAAAATCCAGAGTTTCCATTCCTGGTACGTGAGGCAACTAATGTGCAGCCCAAAGTGTATGCCAGATATGGTAAGGATATGTTCGAATAACTTTTCAAATCAGGCACACAGCAGCACTGATATGTACACAGTATGTTTAACTGCTCGATCTGAATTGCACAGTATTTTCTTTGTTTTCTCTATTTCTGCCATATGTGTACATTTTAAGAATTATCTTTCAGGTTTCTCTGTTTCTGTCAAATAAATTACATTTTAAAGCAGCACTTTCTGTCAAATGTTTACATTTTTAGGAATCTTCTTTCAAAAGAAAAATGGTAACCATGAAAATGAGATGTCTGGAAAAAAAAAAGGTAATGACAAGAAGAGAGAAAATCAGGAGTGAGGACATGAGAGACAAAGGCATAGAACCGAATTACAGACAGCAAATGAAATGGTTTGCTCATCTGAGGACATGAGGTAGACTAAGAACAAGATGGACAGATAAAATCAGAGAAACTCTACAACAGTACCATGTATCTGAGCATCCAGAACAAGAAGCGGAACCTTATCTCCCTCAACATCCGAAGCGGTAATGTAATAGTTAGCTGTGTTTCCTTTACAGGACGTTGTAGAATCATTCCAGCATTTGTGTGTGTGTGTGTGCTGTTATTTTTTTTTTCTAGGTGGTTTTTTACGTTTAGCTACTGCTCCTAAACAATCAGTTCTCAAAACCAACACAAGTTATTCTGCAGCTTGGATTGAACACGGTATTATGAAGCACATTAACAGCGCCTCAACCACAAACACTGACAAAAGCAGTAAAAGACAAAGTGAAAATCTTTCAGGTTTCTCCGATTAACTGCTTAATGCCACTAGGCTGTACTTGCATCTGTACTGACATCCCTTTAGTTTTCTGTTGTATGTTGTTGTGGTCTACATTACACTTCTGATTGATATTCTGATTTTTCCTTTGAGCAGAGTATGGCAGGGAATCCAGTCTGCCTCTGACCAACATGACCAAGGAACAAGTGGAGAGGGCCGTGGAGAGTTTGATCCAGAAGAGTCGCTAGTGGAAGAGTGGAGCACATCCGTTGTAGTTCCCAAGTCCAAGGGATGAACCGTTGACTCACAGATCATTGCAGCACACAAGTTGTCTGGGTTTTCTTGAGTGCTCTAGTTATGTTGACTATTTGGGTTTTGTTGAGTGCTTTAGTTATGTTGATTGTTTAGGTTTTGTTGAGTGCTTTAGTTATGTTGAGGAGTTGTGTTGACTGTGTGTGTAGACACATGACTTTCTGTCTGAGCTGCCAGTGGAGGTACATAAATGTAAATCTGATCAGCTTTGGACATTGCCCCCAACATTAAAATAGTTGAATTATCAACACCATGTTATACATGTTTCTTTTTTTTTTGCACTGTCTGAAATAGTTTACAGTTATTAGTTTGTATCTTTGTTGTAGTGGTATGTGTGTATAGAATTCTGTATATATATTTATGTATGTGTGTATATATATATATATTTTTTTATGTATGTATGTGTATATATGTATGTATATATATATATATATATATATATATATATGTATAATATATATATATATATATATATATATATATATATATATATATATATATATATATATATATATATATATATATATATGTATGTATGTATGTATGTATGTATATATATATATATATATATATATGTATGTATGTATGTATATATATATATATATATATATATATATATATATATATATATTTATGTATGTATGTGTATATATGTGTGTGTGTATATATATATTTTTATGTATATATGTGTGTGTGTGTGTGTATAGTTATTTATTTATGTATGTGTATATATATATATTTATGTATGTATGTATATGTGTGCATCACATGACGAAAGGAAAGGCACCTGGGCTAGACATCACTGCACTGGAAGAAATTGAAGCTTTAGGATACTTTGGAATTGAAATAACGAAATTTATAATAGTGGGTACATTCCTAATGACCTACTAAAATCTACATTTATTGCTCTGCCCCAAAAAAACCAGGCACTTTAAAATGTTAAAACCATCGCACCAAAAGTCTTATGAGTCATGTGACCAAAATGTTATTGATAACAATTTATGAGAAGAATAAAAACCACGCTTAAACCAGAAATTGAGGGAGAACAGTGTGGAATTGTAAATGGAATGGTAATACACATCCTCAGGACTCTTTCGGAAAGAGCTATAGAGGTAAAAAAAAATCATAGACTGTACAAAAGCATTCGATTGTGTAAAATATGAAGAAATAAACTGAAGAGATTTATGAATGATAAAGAACATGTACTAGCAGCAAACAGCAGCTATGAGAATTATTAACCAGTTGGGAACATTTCAGAGCATAAGGAGGGGAATATGACAGCGATGTGTACTATCACCTGATTTATTTGCATTATGTAGTGAATATATAATGAGACCTATTATGGATTTGCCAGGAATTGTGGTTGGTGATCATACACATAAGCAACCTGCGTTATGCTGATGACATGGCCTTGATAATGGCAAGTCCAAAGAACTACAGGCATTGATACGGTGGTGGCAGAAAGTGATGAAATAAGTCTCAGGGAAGACAGAAGTAATGGTGATTTCCAAGAAAAGAATAGTGCCTAAATGTATCATAAGGGCAAAAGGCATTTTAGGACAAGTACAACAATTTAAGTATCTAGACACATGTATAACATCCAGTGGAAGATGTGTCACAGAGATAAAGAATGGAATAAGACAAACCAAAATTGCATTTTATAAAATGAAGATTATTTTGTGCAATAAGTCCATGTCATTGGAGGTAAGGAAAAGAATTCCCGCAAGCTATATAGAGCCAGTTATAACACATGGCTGTGAATCCTGGACAATTAATAAACAAGCCAAACACTATTTTGAGGCCTCGGAGATGTTTTACAGAGGCATCCTTAGAATTCCTGGCACAGCTAAGAACAACAACCCAGATGTTTTGTTGAAAGAGGCCATAGCTCGAAGACAACATCACAAAACATTATGACATTATTTTTTGTGATGTTATGAGATCAGGCAAATTAGAACATGTTGTGGCCACTGGAAAGATCTGTAGATAGAGGAAGACAGTGTGAGAAGATTCTTGAAGCCTTTGTCATGGCATAGAAGGGTGTCAGCATACAAACTTATACATGCAGATTGTGGAGAGGCATGATCGCCAATCGACAAGGTGTATGTATAAATATGTGTGTGTACACGCATGCCACCAGTTAGTTATCCAGCCATTGTCATCTGGGGAGGTCACTCTAGAGATGGGATTAAGACAATTAATCTGTTGTACCCAGTTTG
The DNA here is from genome assembly GCA_905116865.2 of Candidula unifasciata. Lineage (NCBI taxonomy): Eukaryota > Metazoa > Mollusca > Gastropoda > Stylommatophora > Geomitridae > Candidula > Candidula unifasciata. Next base: position 77,078 of record CAJHNH020002062.1, read on the forward strand.
CTATGAAAGTTGGTCTTCCCTTTGCTCAATGCTTCTGTTTCTTTAATGTCACTGTCTGGTAGTTGACGCTAATATGTTCTTGCCACATAGCCAGATCATTTTCTATCTCTCCTAATAACTTCAGCAGCCAAGAAATCTCATCTCAGTTGTGATTTCCTTTTCACTGGTTGTAGTAAGGGTCCATAATTGACACTGGTAGCATTGACTGACTGGCACTTTTCCATCTTTCCCGACGATAGTGTTATACTGCGCTATCAAATAACATTGGACTCGCAGCCCACGGTGAAGGTCTGACATAATTTACACTGGTAGCATAATGTCAGATAAACTCTCTAGAACTAGTATACTTTTCCATATCTGCCAGTTCTTAACCTTTTTAAAATGAAGTTCGTTTTTTCATGAAATATACACTCTGCTAATACAAGTACAGTAATTATATTTTCAATGGAAAGTTAACAGCTGATGGTGGAAACATTGCTGTAGCAAAGCCAAATGTCTCAGAGAAGGGAAAAAAGCTCAACAAATGTTTACAGCAATGAAGAGAGTTTATTTACAGTGACAACATAAGAAAACACAAGCAGGTGACACAAGGCTGTCAATATTTCTTCTTTCTGTAAATGTCTGGTCTCCAGTTGATGGGGTGTGTCTCCTCCGTCTGCAAACAAAAAAGTCACAGCGTAAGTGTCGGCAGCGGCACATAATTACATACTGTGATATATAGATAATGAAAACACATTACATATTATGACATATAAAGTGGGTTTGCTCCCTGGTGGAGCTGGACTTTTCTTCAATAATGACACAATGACACTGGCTCCGAGGCCTTGAGTGGGTACTGGGTGCAGTCCCAGGAAGTAGAGGCGGCCGGAGTGATGCTGACCACATCACCCATATTGTACCGTTGGTCTATAAAATATAGGTCTAGCCCTATTTGCCTAAAGGCGTGGAAAAAGGTCCTTTACTTTTAACTTATGACATAAAAACAATGACCCAATCAGATTACAAAACAGACAAGCGAAATATTTCAGCAATATTAAATGACAAAACACTTTTTAAAAACAAAATGCTGGAGTGTAGTTAAAGTCAAGAAAGGAAGAGCATGGCAGCGAAAATAAAAGATAACACCAAGAGCTATATAAGTCCTATCCTGATATACGGAAGGGAATCATGGATAGTTGGACGATAAATAAAAAAGTATTTGGAAGTTGCTGAGATGTGTAAACATAACAGATATGAAAAACAACAACAGAAAAGCAACTCACTGCAGACTCATCCTCTTTATAAATCTTGATGGTTTTGTCCGTCTCTCCGGTGATCAGTCTGGAACCACTCTGGTCAAAGCAGACGGCAAAGATGCCAGCCTCAGAGTGGATGGAGCCCGGCTGGGCAGCAGCCTGGATTCTCTGGAAGTTGTAGCCGGTCCTCCAGTCCCAGAAGTGCATGCTGCCGTTGTCCGCTGCAGAAATACAGGGATACTCCTGGGGTTAATATGGCTCTAATAATGTAGGGATACCCCTGGGGTTAACATGGCTCTAACAACACAGCGATACCAATGGGGGTTAACGTGGCTCTAACAACACAGGGATACCAATGGGGTTAACACGGCTCTAACAACACAGGGATACCCTTGGGGTTAACGTGGCTCTAACAACACAGGGATACTCCTGGGGTTAACATGGCTCTAACAACACAGGGATACCAATGGGGTTAACACGGCTCTAACAACACAGGGATACCCCTGGGGTTAACATGGCTCTAACAACACAGGGATACTCCTGGGGTTAACGTGGCTCTAACAACACAGGGATACTCCTGGGGTTAACATGGCTCTAACAACACAGCGATACCAATGGGGGTTAACGTGGCTCTAACAACACAGGGATACTCCTGTGGTTAACATGGCTCTAACAACACAGCGATACCAATGGGGGTTAACGTGGCTCTAACAACACAGGGATACCCCTGGGGTTAACATGGCTCTAACAACACAGGGATACCAATGGGGTTAACACGGCTCTAACAACACAGGGATACCCCTGGGGTTAACGTGGCTCTAACAACACAGGGATACTCCTGGGGTTAACGTGGCTCTAACAACACAGGGATACTCCTGGGGTTAACGTGGCTCTAACAACACAGGGATACTCCTGGGGTTAACGTGGCTCTAACAACACAGGGATACCCCTGGGGTTAATGTGGCTCTAACAACACAGGGATACCCCTGGGGTTAACATGGCTCTAACAACACAGGGATACTCCTGGGGTTAACGTGGCTCTAACAACACAGGGATACTCCTGGGTTAACGTGGCTCTAACAACACAGGGATACTCCTGGGGTTAACGTGGCTCTAACAACACAGGGATACTCCTGGGTTAACATGGCTCTAACAACAACACAGGGGTACCCCTGGGGTTAACGTGGCTCTAACAACACAGGGATACTCCTGAGGTTAACGTGGCTCTAACAACACAGGGATACCAATGGGGTTAACGTGGCTCTAACAACACAGCGATACCCCTGGGGTTAACGTGGCTCTAACAACACAGGGATACTCCTGGGGTTAACGTGGCTCTAACAACACAGGGATACTCCTGGGGTTAACGTGGCTCTAACAACACAGGGATACTCCTGGGGTTAACATGGCTCTAACAACACAGGGATACCCCTGGGGTTAACGTGGCTCTAACAACACAGGGATACTCCTGGGGTTAACGTGGCTCTAACAACACAGGGATACTCCTGGGGTTAACATGGCTCTAACAACACAGGGATACCCCTGGGGGTTAACGTGGCTCTAACAACACAGGGATACTCCTGGGGGTTAACATGGCTCTAACAACACAGGGATAAACTCCTGGGGTTAACGTGGCTCTAACAACACAGGGATACTCCTGGGGTTAACGTGGCTCTAACAACACAGGGATACTCCTGGGGTTAACGTGGCTCTAACAACACAGGGATACTCCTGGGGTTAACGTGGCTCTAACAACACAGGGATACCCCTGGGGTTAACGTGGCTCTAACAACACAGGGATACTCCTGAGGTTAACGTGGCTCTAACAACACAGGGATACCAATGGGGTTAACGTGGCTCTAACAACACAGCGATACCCCTGGGGTTAACGTGGCTCTAACAACACAGGGATACTCCTGGGGTTAACGTGGCTCTAACAACACAGGGATACTCCTGGGGTTAACGTGGCTCTAACAACACAGGGATACCAATGGGGTTAACGTGGCTCTAACAACACAGGGATACCAATGGGGTTAACGTGGCTCTAACAACACAGGGATACTCCTGGGGTTAACGTGGCTCTAACAACACAGGGATACTCCTGGGGTTAACGTGGCTCTAACAACACAGGGATACCCCTGGGGTTAACGTGGCTCTAACAACACAGGGATACCCCTGGGGTTAACGTGGCTCTAACAACACAGGGATACCAATGGGGTTAACATGGCTCTAACAACACAGGGATACCAATGGGGTTAACACGGCTCTAACAACACAGGGATACCAATAGGGTTAACGTGGCTCTAACAACACAGGGATACCAATGGGGTTAACGTGGCTCTAACAACACAGGGATACCAATGGGGTTAACGTGGCTCTAACAACACAGGGATACCAATGGGGTTAACGTGGCTCTAACAACACAGGGATACCAATGGGGTTAACGTGGCTCTAACAACACAGGGATACTCCTGGGGTTAACGTGGCTCTAACAACACAGGGATACCCCTGGGGTTAACGTGGCTCTAACAACGCAGGGATACTCCTGGGGTTAACGTGGCTCTAATAATGTAGGGATACTCCTGGGGTTAACGTGGCTCTAACAACACAGGGATACCCCTGGGGTTAACGTGGCTCTAACAACACAGGGATACCCCTGGGGTTAATATGGCTCTAACAACACAGGGATACTCCTGGGGTTAACGTGGCTCTAACAACACAGGGATACCAATGGGGTTAACATGGCTCTAACAACACAGGGATACCAATGGGGTTAACGTGGCTCTAACAACACAGGGATACCCCTGGGGTTAACGTGGCTCTAACAACACAGGGATACCCCTGGGGTTAACATGGCTCTAACAACACAGGGATACTCCTGGGGTTAACGTGGCTCTAACAACACAGGGATACCAATGGGGTTAACGTGGCTCTAACAACACAGGGATACCAATGGGGGTCAACGTGGCTCTAACAACACAGGGATACCCCTGGGGTTAACATGGCTCTAACAACACAGGGATACCAATGGGGTTAACACGGCTCTAACAACACAGGGATACCCCTGGGGTTAACATGGCTCTAACAACACAGGGATACTCCTGGGGTTAACGTGGCTCTAACAACACAGGGATACTCCTGGGGTTAACATGGCTCTAACAACACAGCGATACCAATGGGGGTTAACGTGGCTCTAACAACACAGGGATACTCCTGTGGTTAACATGGCTCTAACAACACAGCGATACCAATGGGGGTTAACGTGGCTCTAACAACACAGGGATACCCCTGGGGTTAACATGGCTCTAACAACACAGGGATACCAATGGGGTTAACACGGCTCTAACAACACAGGGATACCCCTGGGGTTAACTTTGCTCTAACAACACAGGGATACTCCTGGGGTTAACGTGGCTCTAACAACACAGGGATACTCCTGGGGTTAACGTGGCTCTAACAACACAGGGATACTCCTGGGGTTAACGTGGCTCTAACAACACAGGGATACCCCTGGGGTTAATGTGGCTCTAACAACACAGGGATACCCCTGGGGTTAACATGGCTCTAACAACACAGGGATACTCCTGGGGTTAACGTGGCTCTAACAACACAGGGATACTCCTGGGGTTAACGTGGCTCTAACAACACAGGGATACTCCTGGGGTTAACGTGGCTCTAACAACACAGGGATACTCCTGGGGTTAACATGGCTCTAACAACACAGGGGTACCCCTGGGGTTAACGTGGCTCTAACAACACAGGGATACTCCTGAGGTTAACGTGGCTCTAACAACACAGGGATACCAATGGGGTTAACGTGGCTCTAACAACACAGCGATACCCCTGGGGTTAACGTGGCTCTAACAACACAGGGATACTCCTGGGGTTAACGTGGCTCTAACAACACAGGGATACTCCTGGGGTTAACGTGGCTCTAACAACACAGGGATACTCCTGGGGTTAACATGGCTCTAACAACACAGGGATACCCCTGGGGTTAACGTGGCTCTAACAACACAGGGATACTCCTGGGGTTAACGTGGCTCTAACAACACAGGGATACTCCTGGGGTTAACATGGCTCTAACAACACAGGGATACCCCTGGGGTTAACGTGGCTCTAACAACACAGGGATACTCCTGGGGTTAACATGGCTCTAACAACACAGGGATACTCCTGGGGTTAACGTGGCTCTAACAACACAGGGATACCAATGGGGTTAACGTGGCTCTAACAACACAGGGATACTCCTGGGGTTAACATGGCTCTAACAACACAGGGATACCCCTGGGGTTAACATGGCTCCAACAACACAGGGATACCCCTGGGGTTAACATGGCTCCAACAACACAGGGACACACTAGGGATACCCCTGGGGTTAACATGGCTCTAACAAAACAGGGACACACTAGGGATATCCTTGGGGTTAACAGGGCTCTAACAACACAGGGACACACTAGGGATACCCCTGGGGTTAACATGGCTCCAACAACACAGGGACACACTAGGGATAACATGGCTGTAACAACACTAGGGATACCCTTGGGGTTAACAGGGCTCTAACAATACAGTATTCATCAGCTCAAGTAATAACAATCTTAAGTTTAACCAGCTTTATCATACACAGCTTCATGTTGATCGGTACAACAGATACTGACCTGCAGAAACCAGGACCCCATCAGAGTTGCAGGCCAAACTGTTGATGATGGCATTGTGCCCAGACAAATTCTGCAAGAAGTTTCCATCTGGGAACTTCCACTGCTTGATGTTATCTGGCGATCCCGAGGCAAACGAGTACCTAAGTCAGCAAGAAAGTTACATGTGAACAAGGAATCAATTAAAATGACAAATACTAAATCAATTAACATGACAAATACTAACAGACCACTGGAGAAAGCAAGCAAGCAAGGAGTTAATACCAAGATAGTGTTCCTATTATTGTGAGTCCATCAGTTTCCTGTCATATGTTTCCGTGGGAGCATTTTTTTCCCTTCAGATCCATGTATGACATTGGTAGTCACGTCTGTCCACTATCTTCTATCTTGTGTCCTTTCAATTAATGACACAGATGATCTTCCATGCCCGGATGTCAAACTGTCCAGCGTCTGTTCTCTTGGTCTCCCTCTGCCTCTCCTTCCCTCCAACTTTCCTACTGTCATGAGGTACTCCAGTTTTCTCCTTCTCATGACATGACCAAAGAATGTAGACTGTCTCCTTCTGATGTATTTAATTGTTCTCTTCATAAACCAGTTTCTTTCAAGACATCCGCATTTATCTTTTTATTTGTCTAGGTTATTCTCATAATTTATTGATAAAACATCTTTGCCAAATAATTTATCACTAATTGTCCAATTATTCATGATTTACTTCTGTAAATGAGGAATGGATTTATACAACTCTTGAGAATTCTTTCTACTCTCAGCTGACAAAGAAATACTGCATATAATCTGCATTATATACTTTAACTATTCAGTATTTAATTTCTGTAATACATCTTCTATCTGGGAGTCGTGGTGGCAGAGCGGCTAGACGCGTGTCGCGGATTGAAAGGTCGTGGGTTCACTCCCAGGCGGAGCCGTACTTTTCTTAAAAAATGACCTTGGCTCCCAGGTCAACCCAGCCTTGAGTGGGTACCGGGAAGTAGAGGCGGCCGGCGTGATGCTAGCCACATCACTCATCTATAAAATATAGGTCTAGCCCTATACGCCTAAAGGCGTGGAAAAGGGTCCTTTACTTTACTTACATCTTCTTTCTAACAATCATAAAAACTGAAAAAAATATATAGTATAAATGGAGAAATATGAAAAAACAGTTTAGTGGGGGGGGGGGGGGGGGAATTAAAGCTGGCACTATAGTATGTGATGCAGGCAACAGAACTATCGCCGTGAGTGTACAGTATACCATGCACGTATATTTTCTCTTCACCTTCTTCAGCATTCTGAGCCACTGCGGTTCTTCGCTGCAGATATACCCCACCTCCATTCATCTGTGCTTAAGGACATAGTATACTTTATTTTCAGATTCGATTCTACATTGTATTTCTTCTTTTAGTATGTTAGAGTTTGTATTCAACTACTTGTTTCCTTGCCGTGTGGATTCGGGGAACCTGCTGTAGGGGATTAAACAAATGTAAACAAAAATAAACAGGCCAACTGTCTCCGTGACAGGATGTCGTAAAAGTCGACTAATTGGGGTGCTCCTTCAAAGCTGGAGTACATCTGCTTGTGAGGTGCACACAGAACTCTGACAGAAATGTCTGGTTGTTCATCCACTTCTGGACTTTAGTCCTGTTCCAGAACCTGAGTGTTGCATATGCATCCGTTTTAAAGATCTGACACATTAGTATGCAGACTGCTGGTTCCTTGCCTCTAAGGCAGATGCATTCTGACTTTGAAGAAAGTTCCCAATTAGCCCGCCCTTACAATAGGGTTTTAGGGAGGCAGTGGGTCTATTCTTGTTTTCCCTACGTTAGGGCCCCAGAACCCACAAGTTAGACCCACACTCACTGTTGGTACTATAGTATACTCACTGGGAAGGATGTAAAGCTAGAGCTCTCACGCTCTTCTTGTGGTTGGTCAGCGTGACTCTTGTCCTTCCCATAGCCAGGTCCCACAGACGAACCGTACAATCGTGACTGCCCGATATCACCTGCAACCAAAGTTTACCAACATCTGAAATATCATTCACCCATTGATAGCCAACAAAGGTGACAGTAATGGCATTATGAGTTGCTCTGTGCTTTTACCATCGATATTTCATTTACACAATGGGTTGCACACATGAAGGTCTCAGGTTCGAATCTGTATTAAAGTAGATTTTTTTCCAAACTGTTGTTAGCACCTTTCAGATGAGGATTATATTGTTCTATAAATAGGCAAAGGACTCACAGCCCTTGGCGATGGCGAGTGACTAGTAAGACCTGCCCATGTAAAAAGAAAAGTCTTCCATATTTATAGGACAGGATTTCAAGAGTATTGTTGCTACCATTTGTATTTAGCGTGTTTCTCTCATCCTTTCCAAATGACCTAGATTAAATTAAAATGGGCATCAGAAAAAAATATCATGGGAAGCCAAGATATATCACATACCTAGTTCCATTTTGTCTACTTAAAAAATATGTCTAAATGCCTGATGTGCCAATAGCGTGAAAAATATCCTTTCATTCCAGACCCCCCCCCCCAACATTTTTTTTTTAAACTTACACTGCCAGCTGGGTCCAGTTTCCCCATAATGTAGCCTCTCTGACTTGTCTATAATGATCTTGTTACGAGGCACACAGTTAATGTTTTGTCAGAGATCTCCCCTGTGCAAATGTTTAAGAGGTCGAATACGAAAACAGTAACTAACCACATTAATTGGACTGTTAGTGTTTACTTAATAATCCTTACATATATCTTCATATATGACTCCCACCTCCTACATAAATGCAAAATGTAGATAAATAAATTTTTAGCAACCTGTGTAAAATTTGCTGTTTTACGGATATTTTTTTCTGGAATCCTAACAGGGTAACAGCCTTTTTTGTTTGTTTTTAAAGTTTTCCTGGGGGCAATAGGGCTGGAAGAACTTCACATATACTAGGCTGCAACTTTCGTTCTTTGTCACCATACAATAGCCTGAAATTGCTGGGACTGGTCTGTGAAATCCCGAAGAGGATATGCAAATATCTGTAGACTGCACTAACTCTAGATCCACATACAGATAAGCAAAATAGACTTTCCTCAATGGAAAAAGAGGGGGCAGGGGTTAATCCTGGGCTGACATCTGAGTCCTCAGTTCACTAGGTGACCACATCTTTCAACTCATGACAAAGACAGTTAGGGACACACACTGACAGGTTTCACAAGAATAGTTAGGAACACACACTGACAGGTTTCACAAGGATAGTTAGGAACACACTGACAGGTTTCACAAGAACAGTTAGGGACACACACTGGCAGGTTTCACAAGGACAGTTAGGGACACACACTGGCAGGTTTCACAAGGACAGTTAGGGACACACACTGGCAGGTTTCACAAGCACAGTTAGGGACACACACTGGCAGGTTTCACAAGGACAGTTAGGGACACACACTGGCAGGTTTCACAAGGACAGTTAGAAACACACACTGGCAGGTTTCACAAGGACAGTTAGGGACACACACTGACAAGTTTCACAAGGACAGGTACCAAGCACAAGAAGCAAGTTCCACAAGGAAAGAACAATCAAGGATCTGTCAGGAGTGGAGTATATGCGAGGTAATCTCAAACTGACCTGAGGCTCTGCTGCCTGACACTTGACCTCTGCAACAGTGTTTGTGTGTCCGGTCATCGTGTGAATACAGGCCTTTGTGCGGATATCCCATATCTAAGAATGGATAAATCAACATTTTCATGTCTGAGAGTGCACATATCAATATTCTGACATGTCTGAGGTAGTACATATAAATATTTTAATATGAATGAGATAGTACTAATCAATATTTTAACAGGCATATAATTTTCTGTACACATACTACTACAATTTAAAATACAGCGCTTGTCCTGTAAAAAAAAAAAAAACAGGAATGTTAATTCATTTATCTGCTTTTTTTTAATCAACTGTTACTGTAGTATGCACCTGATGAGATGTAGCAAAATCACGGCATGTGTGTACAGCTGATTCTCAAGCCAGCGAAAGGCAGCAGTGACTGCCTCTACCTCCATTCTTAAACTAGCCCTCATGATGTCCAGTGGTAAATGATGATGTAAACATACTACCAATTTTGATGTTGCCTCTCACTCTCCACAGTTTGCATCTTTGATGATCCCAAGATTCGTCATAAGGCTCTGCATTCAAAAATTTGTAATAAGGCTTCTTATCTTTTAGCTATGCTCCAGGTTTTAGAGCCATATAAGACATCTGGTCATATCAGCATTTACATATTGTGTGTGATCTTGGTTTTACGAGACACAGCATTTGATTTTAGCAGATTTTGTGAGGAGCAGCATACCTTTTTTCCAGATTGTATTCTAGAAGTTTATGTCAGATCTTTAACAAATGAAGATTGTGAGAATACAAGTTTTCAAAATACTTTATGTTGGGAGTAGAGGAGGGGTTTCACCTTTCGGATACTCTGTGGACAATTGAATGGCCAGTATATTATCTAGTGACCTGAAATATTCTGCCAGGATGCTGCTAGAAAATGTGCTTACCCGAACAGTGCCGTCCCTCCCACAAGACGTGAGAATATCCAAGGTCGGGTGGAGGTCAAGGCCATAGCAAGCGCTAAGATGTCCGTGGTAGTGGCGGATGGTCTGGGGATAACAATACAAAAAAAAAAAAAAAAACAGTTAAACAATAAAACATGATGGTAAACAACCTTTATTACATGGTTGTTTTATTATTCTACTTCAGCCATCTATACCCCAGTGGAGCATAGGCCCTCAACCAACTTATGCCAAGTCATTCTATCTTTTGCTACTGCATGCAGCCCTCCCCATCTTGTCACTCTACAGCTCCCTTCTCCATGTCTGTGTTGGTCTTCCTTTATTTTTATGCACCTCTGGGTTCCAATGCAAAGAAATTCTAGTTAAATTGTTCTCAGGTTTTCAAAATGAGATTAGCGGCTGCCGCTCCTCTGGGCGATGAGCTACTATATGATAAAGCGGATGTGGTGAAGGTTCTATGAATGAAATCAAATGGGTAGTACAACAGAACAGATAGAGAATCCATACACTCAAAAGGCTAAGGAAGGGGGCGGAGGGAGGTAGAGATGTTCAATATTGAAGGGGAAACAGGCAGACTTTTTATCAGGTTGCAACTGTTACTATTAGCATGCCAACTCTGCGCTGGCTATTGAAGAAAGGTCCTCATCAACATCATGCGGCATGTTTCAGACACGAGAGTAAGCTCACCTTGTTCTGCTCAAGATCCCAGCACTTGACCATCTTATCCTCGCCACAAGAGAACAAATATGGCTGTCTGGCGCTGACAGCCAGGCCTCGCACGGTGCTGACGTGACCTGTCAGGGACAACTTGAGGGTGCCTGATGCCAGGTCCCAAATCTGCAGGAGGAAAATATATTACAACAATTATTATAATAATATTAGGACAAGGCAGGTGGAACATAACCCAAAGCGAGAGAGGCGGGATAACAGTCAACGTAAGGCAGATTATGCCTTTACACTGGTAACCCTTTTAAGAAAAACCCATGCTCCCGAGAATTTCTGGATGGGGGAGGGGGGCTTTGAAAACACAGGTTTTCTTCTTGTGATGTTATCTTTCCATTTTGTTCTTGGTCTACATCTTGCTCTATGTCCCTCTCCTCTTTTGGTATATGCCTTGTATTGTATAGCAGGTCACTAATCAATACATTTATTAATACCTATTTGTTTTAAACTGTTATAGAAAAATGTAAAAGGGAATAATCAAGGGACACAAATGAAGTCAAGAATTAAACTCTGTCTTTCCCTTGGGCCTAAAAAAAATGCATATGATGACTTACAGTGTGACCTTTGGCCCCAGTTAATGAAAGATAATTATGACACCATAATGAATAAAAAGCAATTTTTACAAAACAGAATCCCTTAAAATGCTATTTTTAGTAAATATAATAACATCCAGGGTTCCTAAACGCTGTGCAAGTGCAAACAGAACCAATGTCATTAACTAGGTTTGCCAGGGACCGACCAATGCAGCAATGCAGTTTAGCTGCTTCTCTGGGATGAGTAGTGCTTTGAAACATCTGTATGAACACCCTTTCTGTGCCAAGACATATGTGTATATGGTGCTGACTTCCATACTTTATAGATTAATCAGCAATCGATGTTGAATATCTTGCCTAAAAGATTTAATTCCCAAAACATATCCTAGTACCCCAAATAAGGTACAACCTACTTGGGAGCTCAAGGGATTAAAACAGATCATAAAGCTAAGTGCTGCCCTTGAAGAAGAGTTGGCTAAATAATACGTTGGCGGATGTTTCATGACTGTAGACTTTTTGAAATCAATAACTTGCGCACCACAATTAAATCTGTGTATTATGTTTCAAGCGCCATGCAACTTTTAGCTAGAATATCACTGCTATATACCTGTGTTTTAGTAACTGATCTTAGCTACAGTAGTGTTACTGAATATATATGAATGTATTTAAAATTTATCTGAATGCCAAAATAAGATCAGAAACACAAGTTATGAAGAGATTATGGAAACACATGGACTATGGGTAATGAATGAAAATGGACATGTTGTTGTGACAGGCCTGAATCTTTCCCCATACCTAAGAAACGTCCTCAAAACAATATTTGTGGTTTTATTTTCATTCTTACCTTAATGACTCTGTCTCCAGAACCGGAACAAAACCACTCATTGCCTGGTTCCACGGCCAAACACCTCACCCAACCAATGTGCCCACTAATCACCTGTGGAAAGCGTAATTTCAAACATGATTGTTTTTAAATATGCACAAACATGCAAACACATAAACAAACAGATATTGTCCATCACTCTCTGCATCTCACAAAGTATACAAAAACTTCCGGTTAAAATGGACGCTAGACAGCGGCGCTGTTCGAAGCAGAGGCAAATTTTTTGCTTCTGCCTGACGGTGGCCGAAGTATTTTTGCTCCATTTGTAGACTGGATATAGTTTCGTCGCCCAGCTTCTGAGTTGAATGCATGGCGTGACCCTGTGAGCTGCGGATTGCATTTGGAATGTATTTTCGACTGTGACCAACGTGGTGGTGTGAATTGTAGATTCAGAAAATGGCGTGATGCCTGTCGTGCAATGTTGGCGGTGCCCGTATCTGGTTAAAATTGATCGCGTGGACAACTGCTGAACTGTTGGCGACAAGTTCTGCTATCATCAATGATGAACTGCATTTCTAATGTTGGACTGTTTGTGTAAGCACTTTGGATGGCTACCGTATGCTTTAATGCGAGTGTATGCTAGATATGCTGAGACAGCAGTCTGTCAATCTTTCCACAAGGGACTGTGATAAACATTCTGGGTGTTTTTCGTTGGCACAGGAGCAGAGCAAAGATGGGGCGACCCGTTGCTATGAAGCTGAAACTAAGACTACTACCATACAAAAACTGCACGACATACATACAAATCTGACCCAAAATCATGTAAACACATATCAATATTTAACTTTGTCACTGCAAGGAAAAACAATCCAGGATGTAGACCCATGAATCCTTGCCAACATCTCATGACATGTTACTGATGACATTTTAGTTATCAAATCAGCCCTTCATCTTGGTTCCAACATCCTGAAAAACTGGCCACCCAAGATTTTCTCAGTTCCTGCACCAGTGAAAAATCACACAAAATATAATTCACTGTTTTATCTGAAAACAGATCAGTTCCAATCAAATCCAGAAGCCTACACATGCAAAGTAAATATATAAGGCAGCTGCCTGATGTGCCAACACTAATAGTTCACCACTAGAAATGCACTGCAACAAACTGTCATCTGCATATTTAATACTGTGAAAGGTAATTGCCAGAAAAAAAGCTGCACATCTCTCTCTCTCTTTCGCCTAAACTTATATCTTTCCCCTTCATTCTCTCTGAAACAAAGTGACTATCCGGGTAATGACAGTGTTGCAAGCAATAACCAAACATCTCTCTGAAGACTGCTCAATACAACTGATGTAGACCACAATGTTTTCATCACCATCTTTCCTTAAGACCCCACATCATAAAAACAAACCACAAGTCACTCCATACCTACCCTGTATAACTTCCATGGTGGGTGCCAGTTTGGCTTGGGCATTGTTGGAGCTTTCTTGGGCACTAACATCTGCTGCTGGCCGATGTTGACTGCAACCAGCGCCTGGCCAATCAAAGAAACAATACACAACATTTGGCGGTCCCTTAGCTGACATAAATCTGACACAGCTTTGAATGGATCTAGTGAATAATAATCAACTAATGTTAATATTACGATCATAGGAAACATAAGAAAGATGTAATATGAAATATTTACAGAAAATGGCAGACTCGATAAACAGATAGAAGCCAGAGTACAGAAGGCAAATGCTGTCAACTACAAGTTGGCCTCACTGCTTAGATACCCCACATGTCTGCCTTCTAGCAAAACAGCAAATTATTACTTTATAGCATCCCTACTTTATGCTCTATCAGTGCCAAACATGGACAATGAATAGGGCCCTAGAACAGAAAATAACTACCTTTGACATGAAAAGACAGGGTTACGAATGCCAGCATTAGAGAGAAAGCTGGAATAAGACCATATCTGAATTATAGTGACAGATTTAAAAAATGAATTGGTTTGGTCATTTAGTGAGAATGCAGCCAGACCAAAGCAAATATGAGATTTTTCACAGCAGAACATCAGGGAAGACCTAGAAAGAGAGGAATAAATGGTATAGCTGAAACCTGCAAAAAAAAGATGATTAAAGCTTCACCCCAAAATACTCAGGAAGTGCCAGACAAATATAGAAAAACCAAGCACTGGGCTACAACTTGGTATCAGTGAGACAACAAAAGAAGAAGAGGAAAAATGCCATGAAACAATTGCAACTCAGTAGTTGGTGTAACGGGTAACATCTTTTCCAGGATAAATGTTTTCTATGCATCAATTCAGCATAAGTGACAAGCAAGACAGTGTGCTTGGAGTCTTTACCAGTGCCCACTGTTTTACAGGGTTGTCCTGTGGGTCAGATTTCTTCTCTATGACAGTTTAGACTGTTAACCAATAGCGTCTTTTGCCTTCCTGAGTGAGACCAAAAGGGCAGAATGTATGACGGGCCTGTGTGCCCAATTCTTAACCCTTTGAAGGGCAGTACCTGCGGAGAAGGAGACAAAGTGGACACACACAAATCAGGCAACGTCTCGACCCACACAAAACAATGGCCACAGTCATCCTAGAAATAGGCCTGACGTCTTCCCTCGAAGTCGGAGTACAGCTGCCCATGAGGCAGGGAACAGCAAAACGGTTGTAAACGCAAAACTCAGGTCCAGGTAAAAGCCAAAAGTCCAAGCGGACGATTAACCGGGACCTTCCGCCGGAATTCACAGCCGGAGAACGAAGAAGAAGAAGAACACTTTTAAAAAAAGTGTTCATTCATTCATGGTCTGAGAGACATGCCCCATCAACTTATGCACTTGTTAAATATGTGTCCTGACGTAAGACCATATGTATGTAAAGTTAAGCACTTTCACTACCAAGATTCTGCCAATTACAGCATAAGGACATACAATATGATGAGATATACAAGCAATGTATGGTCAGGATAAACAATTTACAGACAAGGACAAAAGTGTGGATATACGGACAGATATAATCCTGTAACACAGTACAACCCAAGCTACTGACCTTGCTCTGGTCCATCTTGTCCATATCCTGCTGTGAGTTAGAAAGTCTGTCAAGCAGAAATATAACAGTGGCAATTACACTAGCCCCAAATTAAATAAACAAAAAACACTTAACCCTTTGGAGACGACTCGGCCGATCTGTCAGCCAAACAGCAATCTGCACAAAACGAGATGGCTGGGCCAATCCACTGGCCTGATAATACAAGCCTTGAGATTGGCTGGCAGGTTTTTGGAGCTGCCAATTAGATTGCTAGTCGCATTTCTTGCACATGTGAGCTGTTTAATAACAGCTTTTATGAAACTTTGCTATGTTCTGTAATTTTAACACTTTTTTTTTGGGGGGAGGGGGGGTGTTTTGTGCCCAGCAATGATGAAAAAGACTTGCGTCATAGCAACACAACTTAGCAGAAGGCGAGAAAAGGAGAAGAACCATATGCCAGAGCTGTACGGAAGGCTGACATGGTCCTTGCTTCTCAAAACACAAGTGTTAGGACGTATTCATGCTTCATTCATCAAAAAATTTACCAAATTGTTCATTTTAGTGATGGTTGTCCTAAGCAATAAAAAACAGTACATGCATAAATATGCACATTTGATAGGTAATTTGAATATCTGTTGATATGTTACTGTGATTTATAAAGACTGTGTTAGTTCATTCAAACTTCTAAATGAATATATATAGTTTTGTATATGTTAATTATACGCTTTATTTTCTTATTAAAATATTTTGGGGGTGTAAATTAAGAGAATCCCCTCCAGAATCTCCGTCTTCTTGGCAGTGAAACACCAAATAAGGCTTCATCTCCAAAGGGTTAGGCAACATTCTGACAGTTTTGGTTTTTTTTAAATCCATCTTTTTTTTAGGTCCTCATCCTTATCAGTTAGAAGATCTTCTGCAGAAGAGACAAAACTATCACCACACCCCAATAAACAGACTCTCAGTTTTTCAGCAGTTCTCCTAACTCAGGTTGTCATGCCTAAGGTGTCTCAAGTATGTCCAATCATGTATAACCTGCCTTTTTCCCCTTTTTATGCAACCATATGAACCTTCTTCTTCTTAGCATTCGCTGGCTGTAAACTCTGGTGGAAAGTTCTGGTGGTTCATCCACTTCTGGGCTTTAATCTTGTTCCGTAACTTGAGTTTTGCATGTCAAAAATATTTTACAAATCTGGCTTATTTGTGTGCAGGTGTGGTCACTACCGTGTCCTAATTATAACAACTCTGAAGGTTGAACAGGGTATCTGGTCAAGCTCTGTTTGTCTAGCACCAGCACTGAGAGCTAGTAGTCTAATGGTGTTAGGTCCTGTCAGCCTGCCATCCTTATTGAGATCTTCTGACCTCAGGGTGTCAAACTTTTTAGACAGCAGCCCAGAGGGGATAAACATGCATGTATGATATCAGATGAGAAAGCAACATCATTCCTGGTCAACAATATCAATATATTCTGACCTCTTATCTCGGTAAAGATTTCACATCACAGCATTCAAGACAAGCCCATATTAACTCCGCCTACCTCCTTAACAACCAGTGAAGAATCTCCATATTGACAATACCCGTTGTCATTTGGTTAACTCCCCCCCTCCCCCTGTGTTTTAAGTGGTGCCCAGACCCCTCAGATACTCCCTGCTGAATCAACACAACCAGAACAGGTTAAAGCCCAGAAGTAAACTTCCATCTATCTTCTACATGTCGAGAAGATTGAAAGTTCTCTGTCAGCATTTGTCAGTATTCATGTATGTTTAGTTAACGTCATATGAGAATGTATTATGTCCTGCTGACCCTATTTATATGTTAAAAGTTAAAGGGATTGGTCAAGAGGACCGACTTCACTGCAAATGGTTTGATCCTATACGGCTCGGTCAATCTGTGCAGAATGACTTGCTGCCTGATGAGTGAATCGGACAAACACAGTAGCTCTGGCAATGACCCCAAGGGTTCTCCATAAAAACTGCACTCGTGAACTGAGGGGCGAAGTCGTGAAACGAACCCATGACCTTCATACCGCCAGGCAAACAGCGTAACTACTTTGCCACGGACAGCCCGTTTATATGTTGTTAGTGTACATCAAAGAATGTTACACCCTTCCCCCGCGAAACTTCACTGAGTGAGGTACAAGATGGAAGAGAAGAAGAAGTGTGCATGTGTCAGTTTGAGTATGTTCTGGTCATGAGTATAAATAACTCAAAGAATCACAGATGCCTTAAAACTTACCTCATTCCGTCTGCATTCTGGAGGTCTCCTGAAACAGAACAGAGAATACAGTTCAACAAATCAATCTATTAACAATGTTACAAACAGAAACACAATCCAAAGTATATTTAATCTTTGTCAAACTAACACCTAGCAAAATTATAACTACATTCACTAATTCAGCTACTCTACAAATTCTGGCCTGATGTCAAATGACATATAAAAGTATTACCAAATATTTAGCATTTTACAATAATGTTTGTATGTCTACAGCAACCTACTACTACAACATTACCAAAATACAGAGGCCTTCATCAATACTCACTCACACATATTTAGGAAACTTCAATTATTAATAAATATAGCAAACCACAATATTAATAAATATGAAGCCACATTAACATATCTACAGCAACCTACAATATTACCAAGTGTATTATTTAGCGTACACAAATAGAGTTTTAGCTACTTACCCCCAGAAGTTCCATTCACCATATCACCACTCCCTGTCAGTAACAAACAAGTACAAACATTCAGTACAGTTGAAATAATGCCACTGCAAAACTTAGCAATGGTGTATACAAATATGTCTGCACCTTTTTATGTCTTTATTTCCTACCCCGGAGTCTTATCCTTGGTGGCAGACCAACCCGGCAGATCCCCCATTCAACCTCCTAAGAAAATATAATTTGGGCACCTGTAACAGCTGCACCCGCAGCCCCATGAAGATAAAAGATCAGCTTTACGGTAATGACAAAGAACACCTTTGAAGTTTCATTGACTGATCTGGTTGTACTCTCTTGGCTGCTAACTAATTCCAAAAAAAAATCTCAAAGTGGATGGCAAACCAACAAGGCAGATCCTTGATACCTTATTCAACCTCCAGAGAAATTACAGTTAGGGCATTCATAATGGCTACACAAGCCATATGTAACATGAAGTCCTAAGCAGGTAAAGATGATCTGTCAAGCACCTTTGAAGAAACAATTTGTAACGCCTTCTGTGTAAAGTTTCAGCAGTTGCAGATGTAGCTGCTGTAACATACTTTCAAACTCCATACTCTGACTCAATAATCTACAACACTAGCCTGTCGATTTACTCTCTCATGTCAGAGCATCTGCTTCTAAGTGTACTACTCTTTCATTCCAGACTGCATACAAGTAATCTCGGGAAGAGTGTGGTGAACTCCCTTTGTATTCCAAATTCATGCGTGGTGCCGTGACAGAAATGTCTGGCTGTCAGGACAAGAATTGATCTTCTCTATCCAGAGATAGTGTTGTTTTTTTGCTGGGGTGGACACTGGGTCTCTGAACTGCTCGTTCTATCACAATGATTTTCATTCAGTGGGTAGCACAGCTCTTAGGTTTTTTCTCTCTCACACACAAGGCAACAGAGACCGTCACTGGCTTCTCTCTCTCTCACATAGACACACACACACAAGATAATAGGACTGTCCCTGGCTTCTCACACACATACAAGACAATGAGACTGTTCTGGTTTCTCTCACACACACCAAACAATGGGACAGTTCTGGCTTCTCACACACACACACAAGACAATGGGGAAAGTTCCTGGCCTTTCACACACACACACACACATAAGGGGACAGTCCCTGGCTTCTCACCCAGACAAGACGAGTCGCCTGGCTTCTTTCCACACAAGACAAAAAGTAACAAAACTTGGTCCCTAGCTTCTCTCATACACAGGATAATCAGATAGCCCCCACCTTCTCTCTCTCTCTCTTGTACACACACAAGTCAATGAAACAATGTATAGAAAAACATGTGAAAACAGCATGGACATAGCTACTCTACCTGCTTGCTGCAGCTGTTTGCTCCTGACCTCACGTCTGGCCAGCTCCTTGACGGGTCCATACTCATCTTGGATCTTCACCAGGCGTTTTATCTTCTCACTGAAATCATTCAAGGACATTTTACTATAGCAGACATTGCTTTGCCATTATCATATCTTTACTATTATTACACACAATTTAGATTGATCTTGTATTAAACTACAACTATCATATCTCACCTATTATCATACCAAACATATGCTATGCCACACTTATAATACCTGCCCTGCTATAATACCAAGGTGGATAATACCAAGGTGGATACAAGATACTGATTATGCATTGGCTATGAAAGCACACAGGGCTGGAGAACCAGCTAGAGATAGAGACTGTCAGCATCACATGATGAGAGTGACACTCTGTAAAGGACCTGTTGATTGATGATGATGATGATTATCACCCAAGGTTTATTATATCATTCCTATCATCACAGCTGACATATACTTCCTGTCAACACTCTTCGTAATGCCGGGTTCAATCCCAGCTGCGGGCCTTGCGTTGGTTTCGACAGCGGTATCAAGAAGCCGACTGCCCAGAACGCAATGGCAAACTACTGGATGTAAAATGTGCCTAGAAAAACCACAATAGCCACAAAATGCTGGGGTTGGTTCTGCAACGTCCTGTAAAGGATACACAACTAACATCAACACTCCATGTCCAACTTTCCTATCGTAATTCCAGACTTTTTATATCTTTCCTTATATCATATTTGACAGCAGATGAAAAAAAAGGAGAGGTTGACGATCTAAGGAAACCTGGAGAAGCACAGTGGAAAGGGTAATGGAGGAATGAAAAACGACATTAGTTACTTACTACAGACATAAAAGCAGCAAACTGGTAGTGAAGGAGATTACTTGTGAATGGCTGATGTGTTAACAGCAACATGAAGAGGATGAAGAATATCACACCAGACTAAACATATATTACCTTTGATCACTCTCAAACTATTATATCCCTTTTATTATACTACAGCTTTTTATTATAATACCTCTTTCTATTATTATTATGTATATGTCAATTCTGTTATTACGGCAGACATACTGATCCTTTTAAAGTTAAACTCAAAAAGGCTGACTTCACCTCACTGAGTCTTATCCAGTATAACTCAGTTTCTCTGCACAGACCAACTAGCCACCTGCCAAGCATCACATAAAGCATGAATACTGCAGCTCGGACAGCAATCCCTGTGGATCTTTGTAAAAATTGCACTCGTGAACTAATGATGTAGCCTTGAAACAAACCCATGACCTTCAGAGTGGGAAGCAACAGCTTGACCACTTTGCTATGAACACCTGCGATGATCCTACTATCACACGTGATCACGCCCTAGTTTCAATCAATTGGCAATGTAAGGCAGAGATCAATTTTTATTTCTCTCAAACCAGCAGTTGATGGTGACATAGAGAACACAATGCAACAGTGGTCAAGTACCTGGCATCATCTTTTCCTGGGGCGTTGCTCTGGTCAGCAAGAAACATGTCATGTGTCCGCTTGAGTGACCTGAACACCAAAGTGTGCACTGAGTGCTTCTGGACATCCTGTGTGTTGCAACAACAAAAAATTTAATTAGCAGTATCACTTTAAACATGAACATACTTATTTACCACGTTAACATAAATGAAAGCTTGCAAGATCTTCTCGATACAGGAATACAAAGATGTAATATCATATATAGCTGTCACTGTGTACAAAAATGGGTGGTAACCATATGTGCAAATACTGAAAAATGTAAAGCCGCGCCTCATATATTAATGAAAATATACAAGAAAATGTAAAGCCACGCCTCATATATTAATGAAAATATACAAGAAAATGTAAAGCCATGCCTCATATATTAATGAAAATATACAAGAAAATGTAAAGCCACTCCTCGAATATTAATGAAAATATACAAGAAAATGTAAAGCCACTCCTCGAATATTAATGAAAATATACAAGAAAATGTAAAGCCACTCCTCGAATATTAATGAAAATATACAAGAAAATGTAAAGCCACTCCTCGAATATTAATGAAAATATACAAGAAAATGTAAAGCCACACCTCATATATTAATGAAAATATACAAGAAAATGTAAAGAACCCTCTCTGATCACTGCTGGCATTAGTTCAGAAGGTGCAAATGGCTATACTTGATTCTTTTCCATTGACAAATCCATACTGTTCATTAATTCTATTTTTTAATTTTCCTTGCTATTCTCAGTAAATCCAAGAGTTCCATGGAAAGTCCAATATTATAGAGGTGTTAGGGTTATGGTCAAGCAGTGTTCCTTTTAAACCAAACACTGCTTTAATTTTAGACCTACTGGGAAACTCCATATCTGGAGTGAATAAAAAATAAAGAACCTACAATTCTAAGAAGCTGTGTCACTTTTGTGACATTGTTTCATCAGGATTGTTTACAAAAAATTGTTCCCACAATGGAGGCTGGCTGAAGTGAATATGTGGATTCACTGCTGTCTTTACATTATTATGTGGCTAGGCTCAAAGTTCTTATATAGCTGCCTACTCACACCGATCTGCCGAGCACATGCTGTGTGTGTATCAGTGCTGATAAACACCATCCACTGCACTGTGAGATTTGCAGGAAGGGTAGCAGGTTAAAAAGGGGAAAATCTTGGGTTGGTCTTCTTCTTCAGCGATCTCTGGTCATGCGCATAATCCACTGTGGGTCATAAACTGGGATGTCTTTTCAAGGTCTCTTAGGTTTCCCCAAAGCTTAGTTGTCAGTTCTACTGGGTGTTGCCATATGTCGCTCCGCAGCTCCGCCAGGAGAGGACAGTCTTGCAGGACATGTTCTGGAGTCTGTTCAGCACGAAGGCACTGGCAGAGAGCTGTTTGGCTCATACCTAATTTATGTGAGTGTTTATTGAGTCTGCAGTGTCCAGTGCGTAAGCGAAAAACTGTGACTTGGTCTGTTCTGTTCAAGTGTTTCAGAAAATCTTTTCCGTAGTTATAACCAGTGTTGGTTTTCCAATCTGTTTCTGGGGTTGGTCTGGCCAAGGACATTATTCAATGGGTGTGTCCAAACTGAGGACATAAAACCTGGTGAGAAATGGGTACAAATGCCAACAGAGTGGTGCAATACCCTTTTCTATCTGCATAAAACTGGAGAGAGAATGCAGACAATAAATCCTGTCGATAGTTGAGGCAAAAGTTTAAGCCAATAAGCATTAATTCTTAAACATTCTGCTGATGAAGGTGCAGTTATCTACACTGACAGATCCATCGTTTAACATGTACAAAGCTCATGGGTTTTCCTGGTTCTAGCTCGAGGGATACTTGAGAACTGTAAAAGAAGATAGCGGGGCTTTTGCCTAGACTACAAGTAGTCTGACTATGGAGGTGACGGGGGTAACAAAACAAAAGTTATGTCACTACAGATATAATATTTTTTCCCAGGTGTGCTTTCTAAGGATTTCATGAGCATGCTGAAGAAGAGAGAGAGAGGGGGTGAATTTGGAGAAAATGATTGGAATCACAAAGGAAATCTCGTCTGACAAGAATTAGTTTCATATTTATGCCAGGGTGCTCTGTGGTAAGAGGGACTGAATGAGTGAATTGGTTTTCTTGTAGGAAAGCTATGTACAGGAAAAGCAATAGACCAGGTCAATATTCTCAATCAAGGAGATGGGACAAGTAGATGATTCAGGAGATGAGGGTTGAGACAGCAACACTCAAAAGACTACAAGAACTTAAGGTCAAAAGAGGTGTCACCAAACATGAACACTATGGAAGAACACCAAAGAAGAATATAATATTAACCCAACAAAAACTGGTGTTATCAGTCACCACACACTGAGGAAGAAATAAATAAACTGAAGATGAAGATGGGATCCGAACACTATTATGTACAATGAGTATAACTTGTCAGTTAACTAACTCACAGCATAATCTAAATTATTAGCAATCCATTTTTGCCAGCCTAACTGTAATTAACTATTGTCTTTGTGAACATTAATATTAAAGATAGTGAGTGCTAATCTACAATTTGAGAATTATTACAACTGCAAATTTGAGCATTTCCATTGATTTCCGATCGCATTCTAAAATTTAAATCGTTCACCTGTCGGATTCTTATTCTCCCAGTATAACCTCTACCGGAATTTTAAGAATTTAAATATAATTTTAACAAAGTTTTTATTAATGGTAACGTCACCTCATCTCGTACCCTACAGACAGCAGATCTGAGTTGAGAGGCGACGGTCTTTAAACTAGTAGTTATAAGTAGTAGTCGTAGTTAAACTACGGCTGAATTCCAGAGAAATTTGACTAAAAAGCTCAACAAAATGGGAAAGAGGAAAACGTGCACAAAACAACAAAACGTAACGTTTCGGCTGGGCAGCCTTTTTCAAACACAAGTGAAAGACACAAACGAGGAATCATTCCTCGTTTGTGTCTTTCACTTGTGTTTGAAAAAGGCTGCCCAGCCGAAACGTTACCGTTACGTTTTGTTGTTTTGTGCACGTTTTCCTCTTTCCCATTTTGTTGAGCTTTTTAGTCAAATTTCTCTATTCCTCGTTTGTGTCTTTCACTTGTGTTTGAAAAAGGCTGCCCAGCCGAAACGTTACGTTTTGTTGTTTTGTGCACGTTTTCCTCTTTCCCATTTTGTTGAGCTTTTTAGTCAAATTTCTCTGGAATTCATTGTATTAGCTTGACTGCAGTCACCCCCATAGTTTAACCATTTTTAAACTACGGCTACGGTTTTCCCCATTCCCTGTTAAAATAAGTACTCCGGCCATTTAACCTCATGTGTTTGACGTTTGCTCTCACGTTGCATGAAAACAAAACATGAATGAGGCCAGACTAGAGAGGATTTGTTGAGTATGAACTTACCTCTGATGCCATAGTTTATTCAACAACTTTCGTCAATGTTGGTTCATATACGATCAACGAACGCTACCATTCACTTTTCTACACACAACGTTAGTGACCTCCCTTGGCGACTGGCGACAGGCCAATGTTGAAAACATGAAAACAGTTTTAGCGAAACAATATAACTACACTTCCCTAAGTATAACATACATCACAGCACGCATGACATTTACACAAGCGGTCTGTCCTTATCCTCAGCAGCCAGCGAAGAATTTCAATTCCTATGATGCCAGTAGCAGTTGATTATATCCCCACCTTGCCTTTCTATGAGTGTAGAGTGTCCCCAGGTCACCCCAAGCTGTGCAGTTCTCTCCAGCCCATAATGATATGTTCGGGCCTACGCATTGTTCGCTTACCCGCCCCCCCCCCAACCTAAAGTACCCTGCCCACATCTAACCTGTCATGCATAAATTCATTACCCAGGGGTGCAGAACCAGCTAATCTGTCTGCATATTCATTTCCCAAAGAACGCTAACTACCGATACCTCTGTGGTAAATTGCAGATAACCTTTAGTTACTATGCCGTTACCTGCACAAGACCGCAGTATATATTGCCAACATATTCTGACTGTAAGTTACTTTGTAACCCTCGGAGAGACATGGGGGGGGGGGGGGGCACCATATAACCTCACAGTTGAACGGGGTCTGTCTGGGAATTTATGTTTCCAGAATTCACAGTCAAATAATGCCTCTGTGGGTTATCGGCGGGGGTCGGGTATTTAAATCGCACGTATTGGCTGGAGTCCGACTTACATCGTGTCAGTAATGACTTGCGACTCGACTTGAGATTTTGTCCAGTGACTAACTTGCGACTTATAGCTTCGACGGTTTGATAGGATTCGTTCTTTGCGGCCAGATAGTGTGAGATTTGGTAATAAAACACAATAATAATATAATAATACAATAATGTGACAACTTTTCAGTTTTCTGCAAATTTATTAAAATAACAGAACTTTCAAGCTGCAGCACGAAAAAAAGGCTGTTGGGGTATACAGTCAGCTAGCCAGAGTCTCCCTTCAGACTGCCGATCAATACATTTTCTGTTACTTGTTTACTTCAGATTTTTTGGTGAAGTGTTAGGGAGGTGGGTCAAGGCCGTGCCGTGCAACGATAGAGATTCGACTGCATCAGGCGGCACCGTAAGCCCGCGACAGAATTAGTGAAATCAGAATACAGTTTGAACATTTGAGGGACAGAAAAGCTACCACACGCTTGTGTCCTGGATAGTGTTGAGATATAAGAGTCGTATGTGATCTTTTTAAATGCTCTGTAAAGAGGTTCACATTTCCGTGCGGGTGTTGTTGATGCCGCGGAATGGACTAAAGGTCAGAAGGATGTACATTCAGGTTGCTTCGGGTACCATCAGAATTGGAACTCTGTGCTGGCTGCTGGAATTGGAGCTGAGGTGAGAGTTGAGTCACGAATTGGCATCACAGCACTCGGGGCATTCCCATGCCTGCTGCGTCCTCATCTTCAGCAGCCAGTGCAGATTTCCAGTACTGATAGTACCGGTCACAATCTGGTTATATATCCGTTTTGCCTTTCCTCTGAGTGTAGTGAGCCGGCCAGACCCTCTGGTTACATACACCCAGGTGCCGTATTCTCTTCAGTCTATAATAATCTTGCTTATCTACTAATTCCGTTGCTTGTTCCCAAAGGGCTTTGACTACATCTGCCTTGTCATATATCAATTTACCACCCAGTGGTGCAGATACAGCCAATCTGTCTGCCTGTTCATTACCCATTACACCGGCATAGCCTGGAGAAAAGATCCCAAGTATGCTCTTTACCCGTGACCTTCCCAGTGAAGCTTGCCAATTTGCTCGAAGCATTCCTGAATTGGAGATGATCGGCTAAAAGTAATGTCCCAAGTGCTCGTTGAATATTGACTAAAATCAACTCAGCTGGATTGCTGTTATGTCGATTCTTAGCTTAACTTGACTCGAGTGCTATGATTGCAGAACCAACCCCAGGATTATGTTGTTGTTGTCGCTGCTGTGGTTTTTCTAGGCAGTAGTTTGCCATTGCCTATGAATGGTCGGCTGTCGGCACCACTGTCGAAACCAAAGCGAGGCGGTCTGCTGCCAAATCGCGCTCGTAAACGCCTAATCCATAGACGTCGACAGTGCAATGATGTGGGATTTTACTTTTAGACTCGACGAAACACGGAAATTCCCGCAATTAAATCTAAAAATAGGTGGGATTTCTGGAACCGGGGAAACCCTGCAGTATCGATTCTTAGCTTTTAGTGCTTCATCAGTGAACATTGTTTATTTCCATTGTTTATTTTACGTTGTTATGTAGCTTTTATATTCTGTTTGCAACTGAAAACAAACATATACTATGTTATTCTACATTTGAATTGCACCATAGATTAAAAAACGAATGTATGTATTCGTATGCTGATTGTTAGTTTTGAGCACGGCCAGCTCCAGATTTATATACTGGAGCTGGCCGTGGTTTTGAGCAAGGTTTTTGGTTTCGCTTTCGCTTTCGTTGATGTCAAAAGTCCCAGATGAAAATATCCCATGTTCCAGCAGCCATACTAATCTGTGATCCTCCTGTCCCAGTTTGTTATCGGCCACCACCAGCAGAAGATAAAAAAAAAGGTCGTTGGTATTGTTTTTATTTATCGTTCACGTGTTTGTTTATTAGTTAGAGCCAGGGATGTCCGGCAAAGTTTGTAGTTGTTTGTTTGACATAAGATCTCGCCCCAACAAATTTACAATTTTCATTTTAATGCGACGCAATATTATATGTGATGTTATGATAAGGTGTTAAACAAATATAATAATTAATTATTTTTGAAATATTAGAGCACAGCTGTGCTTATTTGTTATAATGCTTTATCAACACATATTGGGACTAAAAAACTCAACGAGAAAGGACAAGACATGCACAGAAACAACGGAACCAGTCTTCATATCATTCTTCATCAGGAAATAAAACAATATGAAAGAGAACTACAGCCACAACCAGGGGAGTTTCTATGAGGCGATTTGATTGGTGTGGCAGGTTTCTTTAATACAAATTACCAAACTTGAACAGATAAGAAAATGCAAGCACTTGCAGCTGACCAGTCTCATCTTGTGCCAGGTCAAGAAGTGTGAGCAATTATGATTTACTCTTTCACACGAACACTTAAATCGTGGGTCAGATGTCAGCAGTCCCCCAAAAGGTTGTTCAGAATTATCAACATAAATGCATAGCATATATAAAGTTGGTCAGGGCAAGGGTTGGGTTCCAGGTTAGGGTTAAGCTGCAGCTTATGTCTTGTTTAATATCAGTTTTACATAACATGGGCATATCTGCTTTCTTATTAACTAACTTCAAACCTTACCTGGACCCTAATTTCTAAAACATTGTTCTGTACATTTATGTTTAGAATTTAGGAGTGTCAAATTCAGAACCCCTGTTTGGAGGATTGCCCAGATTTGTACTCATATCCCACCAATGTCGGTTGCACTTCAGCAAAATGTTGAGGGAAAAAATAATTTAAAAAAAAATAATTAAAGTTTGTGTTTAAATATGGTTTTATAAATTTTTTTTGGTCTGCACTCGACAGTTTTATGTGCCAACCATATCAGTGTGCGGAGACAAAGATACACGTGTTAGTCGCATGTAACTATGGAGGCAGATGACCTTGAGGAGGCAAAGACAGTATTTGCTGCCCTGTTTGATACCTGCGTACAGTATCTCAGACCTGATGTTATCATCAGCCACAACTCCTGGTTTAGTAAGTTAATTCCAATTTGTTTCTTCATTAATTTATTCACTAACTCATACCAACCTACTCACACACAAACTCACTCACACTCAAACTCACTCACACACAAACTCACTCATACTCATGCATGTTCTTTTATTCATTTAGGTCCCTTACCCATATCAACACACACCCACTCTCTCATACCACACTCACTGTCAGATTTCTGAGTCTGTGTGTATCAGTCTGTTTGTGCCTCCCTGTCTACATCTATGTCTACCTGTCTCAGTCTACCTGTCTCTGCCTGCCTGTCTCTGTCTGCCTGTCTCTGTCTGCATCTCTGTCTACCTGTCTCTGTCTGCATCTTTGTCTACCTGTCTCTGTCTGCATCTTTGTCTACCTGTCTCTGTCTGTATTTTTGTCTGCCTGTCTCTGTCTGCAGCTCCTCTACCTGTCTCTGTATGCATCTCTGTGTGCCTGTCTCTGTGTGCCTGTCTCTGTCTGCCTGTCTCTGTCTACCTGTCTCTGTGTGCCTGTCTCTGTCTGCCTGTCTCTGTCTGCCTGTCTCTGTCTACCTGTCTCTGTATGCATCTCTGCGTGCCTGTCTCTGTCTGCCTGTCTCTGTGTGCCTGTCTCTGTCTGTATCGCTGTCTATCTGTCTCTGTATGCATCTCTGCGTGCCTGTCTCTGTCTGCCTGTCTCTGTCTGCCTGCTCTGTCTGCCTGTCTCTCTCTGTCTGCATCTCTGTCTGCCTGTCTCTGCCTGCTTGTCTCTGTCTGCCTGTCTCTGTCTATCTGTCTCCCATGCAGTCCTATTTCTTTCCAAGGTTGCCATTGATATTTTCCTGTTTCTCTTCATACCTTTAGTGTTAAGGAAAGTAACCCGCTGTCTGCCTGTCTCTGTCTGCCTGTCTCTGTCTGTCTCTGTCTGCCTGTCTCTGTCTGCCTGTCTCTGTCCGCCTGTCTCTATCTGCCTGTCTCTGTGCCTGTCTCTGTCTGTCTCTGTCCACCTGTCTCTGTCTGCCTGTCTCTGTCTGCCTGTCTCTGTCTGCCTGTCTATGTTTGCCTGTTTCTGTTTGCCTGTTTCTGTTTGCATCTATGTCTGCCTGTCTTTGTCTGCCTGTCTCTGTGCCTGTCTTTGTCTCTGTCTGCCTGTCTGTCTCTATCTGCCTGTCTCTGTGCCTGTCTCTGTCTGCCTGTCTCTGTCTGCCTGTCTCTGTCTGCCTGTCTCTGCCTGGTATTATTTTGGCCCATTTTCTTTCAGTGATTAATGATTACTGAGGATTATAATCACCGCACTCTGGACAGATCTTTAGGTGCTCTGATCTTCTCCTCAGAAGCTCCACAAGCGTAAAATGACTGATGATGCCTGTTCTGTGTTGGTTAATCAGCTGTGTTGTTCCCTTGGTGAAATGTTCATTTCTTGCAGCTCCAGATTGCACTACCATGTTGATCAGCCTAGACAGGAATACAAAGTCATGCTCATTGCCGTATTCATCTTTCTGGCAAGTGCTAGGCATGGTGTTATTAACATCGCCTCTGCTCGGTACCGGACCAGTATTAACAATCACAGAGTCTGAAAAAAACAAATGAACATGTCACCAAGGGGACAAGACCTTGTCTTTTAGAGTTTTATAAGGAGTCATGAGTTACAGTCATAATTAACATCTGCATCAGGTGTCTCTTTCTTATTAACAAACAACACTTTTGTAAGATGTCTAAGCCGCTTCCAATTTTTATAGGTGAACATCAAGATGAATTTATGGAAGCTGATTCTGCAGGAGACAGTGAAAGTGAGGCTCTGTTTCGATGGATCCTGGAGGATGATGGAGACACATCAGTTGTTCAGTTTGTGAAAACTCTGAGAGAGCTGACTTCTGACTCTGGTAACACATTCACATCTTCTGTTCGGTAGCTGTTTCTCATGTCTGTACAGAAAATGTTGCAGGTATTTTAAACTAAATAAATAAATAAATTATGTGCCATCTTCACAAATAGGTTAGATACTGTGTACCATTGTTGTCTTTGGGAATTTTACATGGTAGGGTACAGTTACTTCCACAGTGTGATTCTCATACCACTGTCCAAAAACTATGAGAATGGTGTTTTCTAAACCACAGGAATCAAACCCTTCTACTCGAGGATCATAAAATTGTTTTAGAGTAAGATAATTTGTGATACAAACTGTTGTCTAAAATATTTGTTGTGCATGCCAGATTGTTCTCACTAAACTGTTGTCTAAGATATTTGTTGTGCATGCCAGATTGTTCTCACTAAACTGTTGTCTAAGATATTTGTTGTGCATGCCAGATTGTTCTCACTAAACTGTTGTCTAAAATATTTGTTGTGCAAGCCAGATTGTTCTCACTAAACTGTTATCTAAAATATTTGTTGTGCATGCCAGATTGTTCTCACTAAACTGTTGTCTAAAATATTTGTTGTTCATGCCAGATTGTTCTCACTAAACTGTTGTCTAAAATATTTGTTGTGCATGCCAGATTTTTCTCACTAAACTGTTGTCTAAAATATTTGTTGTGCATGCCAGATTGTTCTCACTAAACTGTTGTCTAAAATATTTGTTGTGCATGCCAGATTGTTCTCACTAAACTGTTGTCTAAAATATTTGTTGTGCATGCCAGATTGTTCTCACTAAACTGTTTTCAAGCATACAGGATAAATCAAGGAAAAACATCCTCACCTTCACATTTTTGGCTCAGGGAAATTTCTTATTTTCTCTTCCTTTTTCCTCCTCCTCCTCCTCTTCTTCCTCCTCCTCTAGTTAACTCATCAAAGTTTTGGGGTGAAATGTAAGTATCATCTGTGTGCTCCTTCTAATATGTTATATAAGTTAATAGGTGAACACACAAAAAGAAGACAGTTATAAGTTTATCATTTGTTCAAGGCTATTCCTGATGCCTTCATTCCATTTTTTCTGTAGTCTTCCAGTTTGCTGTGTGTTCAATATATTTCTTCAACATGGCTGTCTGTGGCAGTCATTGCCAGGACATTCTCAGATGGTCAGACCATCATGTGTGTTGCTCTTTAGTGACCTGTATGACTGGAGTATGTGGGGGCATTATAAGAATGACCTGTATGACTGGAGTATGTGGGGGCATTATAAGGATGACCTGTATAACTGGAGTATGTAGGAGCATTATAAGAATGACCTGTATGACTGGAGTATGTAGGGGCATTATAAGAATGACCTGTATGACTGGAGTATGTGGGGGCATTATAAGGATGACCTGTATAACTGGAGTATGTAGGAGCATTATAAGAATGACCTGTATGACTGGAGTATGTAGGGGCAATATAAGAATGACCTGTATGACTGGAGTATGTAGGGGCATTATAAGAATGACCTGTATAACTGGAGTATGTGGGGGCATTATAAGAATTGATAATAAATAAAGAAAAAAAATGTGACACACAGTGGCTAGAAACAGCTTCTAAAAGCCTCCACGAAATGTGAATTTCAGATTTATAGTTTTAAAACCAAGTTAAATTTTTTTTTTGGCAGGATATATGGATTCTCTTGTTAATTATGGAAAAGATGATGAGAAACACCTGATCAAGTATTTTGTAAGTTTACTAGACGGAAGCTTAATCAACGAGCTGTCACTGTCTGATGTACACACAGTGCTTGATATCATGTTGGACAAGAAAATGATTACAAAGGTATTTACTCAATTTATTTTGTGATCCACTTGATTCTCAGACTTCTATTGTGTGTAAAACATTTAAGCTCCGGGAGGGGGGGGGGGGGGGGGGGGGGGGTCTCAAATGTTGCTAACAATAAAGTGAGGATATTTAAATTTTGTTTAACATTTTCAGTTTACAATCTTACAACTTTCACCATAGTCTAGTTTTTAGTTGTTAATTGTTGTTGTTTGCTTTCTTTGACAAATCAGTATCTTATGTTTTAAAATGCTTGCATTTCAGCCACAACATTATATTTTGATGCAAAAATGCAAATGTAGGAATTATCAGATAAAATGCCTGTACTTATCTGGTTAAAAAGTCGCAGTTGTTTCATGAAAAACATAGGAATCTGTCGAGTTTCTTTTTCTTCGTCTTCTGCATTAATCTGAAGTTGTAAATACGGTGGGCCCGTTTATATTTTCTTCTTCTTCTTCTTCAGCATTCCGAACCATTGAGGTTTATTGCTGTAGATATCACCCGCCTCTACTCATCTCTCTGGTTGGTCTTCTGGTTCTAGTTGGTGACACCAAGTAATTGTAGATCTGTCTGGACATTATCTCTCTATTGTCATCTTGGTCTGCCTCGTTGTCTATGACCATTCAGCCTGTTTACATCATGGCTGTGATATTTGCACCTTTTGGCCGACACATCTGACTTCTGCAGACTTTTGTTGTCCGGGTTAGCCTTCCTGGTTTGCAGAGTTTAATTACGTTGGAGATTATCAACAACTGAAAGCCTTATTCTCTGGTAGGTTGGTTGACTGAATCCTCTTAAGTACAAAGTTTACTTCCTACTTACTATGCCTATATGCTTGAGGAAAAAATAATTTGTTTCCAATCCGTGTGGTGCTTGATATGGCAAAAATATTTCAGCTTTCGAGACAAGGTGCTTCCTTGATATTCAGATCTTTCATGATGTTATTGTTTTCTTTCTTCTTTGTCCGTTGTGTTCTGAGAATCTTACTATATCATATCAGCTTAAAAGACTGTATTTTCTTCCTTGATGTATTGACATTCAATCGTAGCCTTGATCAGATCTTGCACTTATCAGAGTAGGTTGGAAAGAACTTGTTTTCATGATCTGGTTCCAAAGTACCATATCTGCAGTAAATGTGTTGCAGAATCTCCAGGGTCTTCCCCATGTGGGTTCTGGAGTCCAGTTTTAAGGGGAAAACAACCCCCCCCCCCCCCCCCAACTGATATGTCATACAAGGTGACTAACTAAAAATATTTCCTTTGAAGTCGGATTGTATCACGTCTGAGAGGCAAGAAACCAACAGTCTGCATACAGATAAGCCAGATCTATGAAATGGATATGCTTGCAAATCCCAAGTTCTAGATCAAAATGAGAGTCAAAATGGATGAGCAACCACAGCTTTTCACCTAAGTTTACAGTTAGTGAATGCTTAGAAGAAGAAGATCTGCAGGATCAGAAATTAGAAAAGTGTACAAGCCTAGTCTGCAACTAGCGTCTGCTGAGAGCCAGATTTCATTATAACCAGTTCAGCTTTCAGAACAGCAATATTTTGTCTGGCAAGTGTTAGGTCTAGTTTGGTCTTGTTTACAACAAAGCTTTTAGGTATTTCATTGCCAGCTGACTTTGTCACTAGGTGCAATGGAGGAAGATCTCGTAAAGTTAAAGAAAAATTAACTTTTTTGCATTGGGTTGATCTAGGTCATCATAACTCTAGCCATTTGCCAAGAGCATGACACAAAGCACAGACTCTGTAGCTCTAGCAACAATCCCATTGAATATCTTTACAAATTGCACTCCAGATGATGCAGGTCATAAAACGAAGACATTACCTTCAGAGCATAAGGCAAATTGTTTGACCACTTTTCTACAGAGACTTCTAAGGAAGATCTCATATCAGAGGATGTAGGCATAATGGGGGTGGGAAAAGGGGCAGGTGAAGGACAAGCAGGCGGTATTGAAAAACTGACAAAGAAGACCAAAGAGATACAAAAGGTTACACAAAAGGTTACACACTGAAAGAAAACTACAAACATATAGACCAACATATAAATGTGTTGTTTATTGTGCCAAGGATGTTATAAAGTAAATGTAATTTAAGTGCTAAAAATCCTAACTTTTTTTCTGTGGAAATTTGTTCTGTTAAATTTTTTGATCATCCATTCAATCAACAGCAAGTTCACAGAAATGCTAGAGAAGCAAAGGATCCCCATGCATGTTGCCAGGTGTTGTTTCAAGGCATATTGAAAACAAGAGGAAAGGCAAACTGGCCATTTGTTTTCTTTGAAGCTATAAGCTCAATAAAGCCAGATTTGGTCCAGCCGAAAACAGAGAACATGGAGCAGCAGGATCAATGTAGGTTATTGTTTGCTGTTTTTGTGAGTAGGGGGGTTACTTACTTAGTCAGTCCTCTTCTACCTTGGGGTGTAGAGGTTTGCCAGAGAGATCGCCAAACTTCTTTACCAGCAGTTTTCTTTTTGGCTTTGTTCCATTCCAGTGCTCTGTCAGTCAGGGACTGTTGTATGTTGTCTTCCCAGTGAATCCTTGTGGTCTAATTCCCTGGTTCTTAGCCTTCCATGCCTGCCGTGGTGGTCGATTCTCTCCCATTCTGCATACATGTCCAAACCGTCGTAACTAACTGATCCACTTGAGTTTGTAAGGCCTTGGTTTTAAGGTCGTGACTTATTGTCTGATTGTGAACTTTCTCCCGTCTTGTCACTTAGACCACCTTTCTCAGATACCTCATTTCTGAGGCCTGAAGTTGGCTTCTGTGAGCTTTTGTCATTGTCCATGACTCGTACCCATATGTCAGGACTGGCACATAGATAGAATGGTATACAGCCATTTACCCCCCCCCCCCCCCCAACCCGCTAATTTCTCTTTAGCTTAGAAATCCCCTTTTATTACCTGGACAAGTCTCACAGCTGCTGCTTTTCGAGCAGCCAATTCGATGCCTCCATTCTGGTCAATTACGATTGCCTCTCTGGCAGATACACTCCGACTTCAAAGGAAGCTCCCCAATTAGTCTACTCTTACGACATGCTTTTGGGGAGGCAGTGGGTCTATTCTTGTTTTCCCCACAATGGGACCCCGGAAGCCACATCATATTCCAATACCCTACTGAGTACTTCCTTGTTTTTTCCTTAGAGGTCTTGATGACATCATTAATCAGATGGATGAAGAGGAGAAGGGAGTTACTGTTTTCAGTTTTTATTTTGAATTAGGCAGTTAAAAAAAAAAAAAAGATATGTCTGTCAACTGTGCGTCACTGACAATGGATCAGAACGTAATGCCTTTATTTGTGCACAGTTGATATCATTAGGTTTCTATTTACACATGTTATTGTTACAGTTGATGTGAGACATTTCTGTATCATTCTATACACATGTGTTGAAATATTGGAACACTCAAGGAGAGTATAACATCATACTGGGACACTGACTGAGTTACTGAAGTAATACTGAGGCACTTGTGTAACATTAAAACATTGACTTTTTCTTCTTCAAATGGGATTAAACTTTTGGACATTCCACAGATTTATATCTGAGGAGTCAAACATGACAAACCTCTCTGCCAGTTTATGTAATAAACAGCGACAATGAAATATGTCAGTAAAACACATGACAGAAGCAGCAATACTGATATTCTGTCATGTTTTGCTGGATGAACATAAACATCTTTTTGAATTGACAGTTAATCATAAATAGTGTAAAATACACCCATTCTTGTTGTAAAAGATAATCATTTGTGGCAGAAGCAGTAACACTGAGAAACACTGAGATTCTGTCATGTTTTGGCTTTTAGAGTGTACCACTTTTTCAGTTGACAGTTTATCTATAAGAGGTCACCAGTAACACAAGAACTGACAGTCATGAATAGTGGTACTAGAGAAATAAGTGGAACAAGACAGTGCCTGAAAAACATGGAAAGACAAAGAGCAAATGGTTGACTGGCTAGTAAAAATGCAGCCAGACCAAACTGTATGTGAGACCTTATGCAGCAGCAAATCTGGGCAAAAGGCAATAGAAAGAGGAAGGAAGAGATGAGTAGACAGTGTAGCCAAAATCTGCAGAAAGATTTAAAAAATATATATCCATCTTTCAAGCCACTTGAGAAGCACAAGAGAAACAAACAGCCCAGTAACAGTGTGACAACAACAGAAGAATTTTGTCATAAACAATTTAAATCACACTCATACCTTACTGATCAAAATTTAGTGTAAGAAGATTGTTTCTTTCTTTGCTTCCATTTTTTAATGATTTCATTTATATCCTGTCCAGCTATTTCAAAGCAGGTCAACAGCTGCATCAAGAATGGAAGCATCATGGCTGACATGAACAAATTTTGT
The DNA here is from genome assembly GCA_905116865.2 of Candidula unifasciata. Lineage (NCBI taxonomy): Eukaryota > Metazoa > Mollusca > Gastropoda > Stylommatophora > Geomitridae > Candidula > Candidula unifasciata. Next base: position 113,262 of record CAJHNH020002062.1, read on the forward strand.
AATGAAATTCTGCGTCGCTTGGATGAATTATCAGTTTTTTCAGATGGTTTTATTAATGAAAGTAAGTTAAATTTTTTTTCATGTGCAGCCCCCCCTCTCGAAATGACCCCTCCCCCCTCCCCACTCAATTTAAATACTGTAATCTGTATTTGTCCAACATATTTTTAGCAAAAAATTTTGAAGGTATAATATGGATGCAATAAATAAGCTTTTTGGGAAGTTTTTGTTTAATTCAACTTCACTTATTCCTCACATAAATTTTCCTGCCAACATTTTATAAAGTATAGTATAGAACATTACTTATCTTCTTAATTTTGTCAGTATCTGCTTTGTGTCTCTAGGCATAAAAGTTTAACAGATAAAAGTTAGTCGAATCAGGGCATGATTGAAATACTGTGATGTTGTGTGGTCTTAAGTTGTCAGTATATATCAGTCCACTTCTTCTAGGTCTCCCTCAGGGTCCTAATAGAGTAGTGATTTGCAATACAAGACTCTTAATGTCTTTTAGCCTCTCTTTGCTGAAGCTTTCCTCACCTTCACATTAGTGGACCCTATTCTTCCCAGCAGTCTAGTGGAAGGTTGGGATCTCAACCTCCAGTGGGAAATTGGATGCAGTAACAGATGAGGTAAAGATGAAGGGGCGAGCCCACTCTTCCTCTCAAGAGATCCTAAAGTCGGGATTCTGGGGCCAGAAGGGGGATCAAAAACCACAGTTTTCAATGCAAGAGGTAAATGGTCACCCAGGTATCGCCTGCTTGCTATGAAAGATGAATGTCCCCAGGTAGTCAGTATGTGTTGGGTCGCCCCTCGTGCTAACCAGACATTCCATGCTCGAGACTTTATATATCCCACAGCAATTTAGTAGGTCCACCTTATGCTTGGTTTGAAAAAAAAAATAAAAGTTGTTTTCTGTATATGTACAGAATTCAATATTAATTCATAAGATTATTTTTTTTGGGATGTTCAAACTGTGGCACAGATCCTAATATAACCCTGATGGTTGAACAGGAAATTATATATACAAAAACTACAACTACTACATGAAAATAAATTACTGAACATTGTTTATTATCCATGTCCAGGACTGGAACAAGTGGTTTGCCTATCAGAGCAGGAATCAAAGTCTCCTGCTGTGCAAGCATGGGTTGCCAGTACAAATGTAGATCCATCCTCTGTTGTTTTCTACGACACATGGAACACACAGCATGCCTTTGAGGATACATCTACAGACATTGGTTCAAAGCCTAAAGGTGAATAAACTAATTTAATCAGTTCAGTCCCTTGTGTTTAGTTTTGGTAGTAAGAATTGTTGATTGGAACTGTTGGTATAATAATTGCTATACATAAACATGCATGCACACTCACACACATGCACACATAATCATTTAGTCTAAAGACACATACACACATAATCTTTCAGTCTTTAGACACATACACACATAATCATTTAGTCTAAAGACACATACACACATAATCATTTAGTCCAAAGACACATACACACATAATCATTCAGTCTTTAGACACATACACATAATCATTTAGTCCAAAGACACATACACACATAATCATTTAGTCTAAAGACACATACACACATAATCTTTCAGTCCAAAGACACATACACACATAATCATTTAGTCTAAAGACACATACACACATAATCATTTAGTATAAAACACACACACACACACACACACACACACACACACACATAATCATTCAGTTTAAAGACACATACACACATAATCATTCAGTCTAAAGATAGGAATGGAGCTATTTAAACATATCCCATTGAAGATCAAGCGTTTGCTATGCCCATAAACTTATTCTTCAGTAATATTTTATCATCATTATATCCACTGCCAGTAAGTGTAGGCTGTCATGTTTCACCATTACATAGATCACAATAATTGTGGATTAGATCAGTGTTCTTGTCTCAGCCTATCCATGGAGCCAAACCATCCAGATATTTATCTCTCAGCCTTCCTCTAGCTCTCTTTCAATCAGTCTTGTCAGTTGTTACCAAATTCTCAAGTCTATTCCTTTTCATAACATGTCTGAAAAACACTATTTTATTTTATAAATGACTGTCATTTGAGTTAGCCTTTTTTGTTTGTTTCAAATGTTTGATTTTTTTTTTAAATTGCTGCCTTGTAATTGATTTCCTTTTGGTAGTTATCAAATGTAGAATTTAAAATAAAAATTATGTGGCTGCAATTTATCAGTAATTAAGAGACAGCTTATGTCACTTCATGTATTTAGATGACCTTATAGTAAATTGATATTATTGTGTTTATTTTATGCTTTTTTAATCATTTTAATTGTTGTATAGTGAGTAAGTAATATAAGTACAACCTGCTGAATTTATCTAGAAACTCCAAAAATTCAGCTGAGAGAATACCAGGAAGAGTTGGCAGAAGCTGCACTAAAGGGAATAAATACAATCATCTGTGCTCCGACAGGATGTGGCAAGACCTTGGTGGCAGTTCACGTCATCCTCACTCATCTGCAAAAACCACCTGGTATGTTCATTTCAGAACTGTGGTTTCTATGGTTCTGTTACGTATGATTAGTATTATTATACAGTATTGAAAAGTGACGTTCTACATGATCTGGACAGTGAAGAAAGCTCACACATAAACAGTGTCATTCTTGAAAACTGAAAAGCTTTGAACATTTTAAATTTCCCAGTGTATGAGTTTAGTTGAGATGAGTTAAGAACCGAGAGCATAGCACTTGGAATATTCCCATAACTATTCTGTCCCCATCTTCAGCAGCCAGGACTGAGTTTCACTTCCAATAGTACCAGTAGCAGTCTGAATAATCACCCATTTTCCCTGAGCATTGAGTGTCAGCGAGATCACTTGATCACTCCCGCGCAATTCTCATTGCACTTTGATGATCTGTTTGTGTTTCTGTACTTTTCCCTGAGCATTGATTGTCAGTATAAACAATTACGATACATCTTTCCCAGTAAAGACAGGTGTAAGACAGGGATGTGTTAGGTCATCTCTCCTCTTAAACCTTGTGATTGATTGGATACTAAAGAACACAGTAGACAGGACATTAAGAGGCATACGATGGAGTCCATTCACCATGCTTGAGGGCCTCGATTTTGCAGATGATATAGCACTCCTATCACATAAACATGAACATATACAAGAGAAAAGTAACAGACTAAACTGCACAGCAGAAATGGTGGGACTGAGAATAAATACAAAGAAAACTAAGATCATGACAAACAGTTCAAACCAACAACCAGTGACCATAAGTAACCAATCACTTGAAAATGTAGAACATTTCACATATCTTGGCAGTGTGGTGTCCCTACTGGGAGGGACAGGGGAAGACATTCAGTCACGCCTGAACAAAGCTAGAGCTGCTTTTGGAAGGATGAGGTAAATCTGGAAATCCAACAATTACTGCAGAGGAACAAAACTCCAACTCTACAAGAGCATCATTTTGCCAGTTCTTCTTTATGGAGTGGAATGCTGGAGAATGACCAGAAAGGATGCTCACAAGCTGTCCACCTTCCACCACACATGTCTACGTACAATTATCAAAATTTTCTGGCCAGATTCAATCTCAAACACTAAACTACTTCAAGCCACAAACCAAGAAACTTTAGACACTATGATTACCAAGAGAAGATGGAATTGGCTTGGCCACGTTATGAGAATGACTTCTGATATACCTGCCAAAACAGCTCTTACATGGACACCAGAGGGAAAGAAAAAACAAGGGCGCCCAAAAACAACATGGAGACCAATGATGGAAAGTGACCTGAGTGCGGCATCTTTGACATGGAAAACTGCGCTGAAGATTGCACAGGACAGGAAAGCATGGAAAGTCCTCTCTGAAGCCTCATGTGCCACTTGGCATAACAAGAACTGATGATTGAGTGTCAACAAGATCACTTGATCACTCCCACACAATTCTCATTGCACTATGATGATCTGTTTGTGTTTCTCCACTTTTCCCTGAGCATTGAGTGTCATCAAGATCACTTGATCACTCCCGCACAATTCTCATTGCACTATGATGATCTGTTTGTGCTTCTGCACTTTTCCCTTGCTGCCAGAGATCTGTGACCACATCTTGCTTCTGATGCATGAATACATCATGTCACTGTAGGGAGATACGAGGGCTATTCCAGTGGCACCAATAATTTCACAGCTTTCATGACAGGCAGTGAATCTTCTTCTTCTTTCCTCTACTCCTGGAATGCCTGGCAGCATTAGGATAGGAAGAGATCTCTGGAACGATCATTTTTATTTGTTTCGTATCAAGTACTTTTTAGTGTCTCTGATATTTCTGTGGTCAATATTCTGTGTGGTCAGCATCTGGCTTTGTTACCACTGTATCTATAACATTTCTCTCTGTAGTGCCCTGTCTGATGCCAGTCTTGTTATATGGTCAAACCATTTGATTTAATGTCTAAGTTCAGTATTGGTTCTTTGCCGACTCTCCTCCTGATTTCATAGTTCCTAAGTTGATCTTTCCTTGTTACACTTAGTTAGTTGCGTATCCTTTACAGGACGTTGCAGAACCAACCCCAGCAGCCTATGACTGTTGTGTGGTTTCTCTTGGCAAATTTACGTCCAATAGTTTGCCATTGCTTCCTGGACGGTCAGCCCCCTGATACCATTGTCAAAACCAACGCAAGGCACATGGCCTGCAGCTGGAATCGAACCCTGCACCCCGACATTACGAAGCATTCGCATCGACTTAGCCACAGAGCCTACACACTTAGTATAGTATGTAAATATTTCACTTCTGTCGTGACTATTTTCCTTCTGTTTTCTGTAAACAGTGTATATGTTTGACATTGATAGCATAGCATTGGTAAGAATATTGTTTCGAACAGTGTTCCTTTAGTAATTGCATTTCAGAAGTGGTGCCATTTGGCCTAAAACTTGATTGGCTTTTTTGTATCTTTGCTGGATTTCTTTATTAATTCTTCCTTTTTCTGAAAAAATGCTCTCAAGATATGTAAAATCTTTTACCTGCTTTAACTGGTGTTCATCAGTTTTGATATTGGTGGTTCTTCCTTTTCTAGAGAATGTCATCATCACTTCTTTCTCTCCATTGATCTTTATATCATTGTTGTCTCATTCTGAGTGCAGTCTATTATTGAGTAACCATGTCTATTTGTTCGCAGTTCATGAACATTGAACAAATGTAACTGTAGGATGGTAGATAGAAGAGAGCTAAAAGACTGCTGAATGATGCAAGCAGTGAACGGTGTCACTATGGCAAATGTTTTTTTAAAACCAGCCAATCAGGAGTTTATTTTGGAATAGCCCTAATAAAAAAAAAAAGCAGTAATATAATTTGTGGTTCCTGAAAGTAAAGCGATGATCCATACGAAGGTGAAAACAGAACATTGAAGACAGCTTGGACATGAAAATAAATATGCAGGGCAAGGGAACTCGTGGAAGTTTCGAAGTCTTTCTAGTTGATTATTGTGAGAGTAAAACATCAAGGATCTTTTTCATGGCCCAAAGCCAATTGAAATATAATGCTAGATTCATTTTTTAAATAAACCAATCAGCACTCAGTTGGTGATGTGATCAACTTCATACTGACTGTCTTTATTTCCCAAGACATTTCCTAGTACCTGTTGTAGGTTAGGTCGAGCTGGGAGCCCATAAAATGATTATTATGTCACTTTAAATAAGTTAATGATGATGAGATATTTTATTTGGAATCAAAACAAAAACTTTTGCATCTGACAAAATAAAATATTTCACGGACAAAAAGAATCCAGTATTTACAATTTCTACCTTAGTTCTATTTTTATTTTATTTTAAAAAATTTTTTTTTTTTTAAATCAGAAGGAACATTGCCAAGAAAAGTTGTGTTTTTTGCTAGAACTGTCCCACTTGTCATGCAGCAGTACCAAGTTCTTCAGACATTTCTTCCACCGCAATTTAAGGTAAATTCTTTTCAGAGTGAGGGACATGAGTTTCTCTATTGAATTTATCTGTAACAGTGAGTAGAAACCAGATGTCAGAAAACAAGTGCACTTATATAACAATTGTCACCATTACTAAGACTTCAAACTATGAGTGCAAAGAGACAAATTATAAACAGCGTATACATGCTAACATTAAGCTACCAGTGCCAAACATGGCCACTTTCTAGAGCCCGTGTACGCTAAGTCACCACCTGCGAGATGAGATGCTTGAGAAAAGCAGCCAACCTAACCATCCGAGATTGAGTGAATAATGTAACTATCAGACAGGTTGTGGGGATGATACCTTGTACTAGATTCATCAAGAAACATCAGATCAAGTGGTTTGGCCACCTTGCTAGAATACAGCAACATCAGATACAATAACAGGCACTGCATTTCAAGAGATTAACCACAAGAGCAAGAAGGGGCCTCCAAAAATATGAATCGACAGCATTTAAGACACTTTACGCCTTTATAGCATGACAGTAGCTCGTGTTAGCAAGAGTGCATCAAATCCCAAATTATTCCTCCCCATGACACTTAATGGCAAAGGTGGTTTATGATCATGATGATGAATAAGTAGATGGCTGAGGATAAAATTTAGTCTTGATCATTCATTAAAAATTTTCTAAGAACGAAAGGCAGCGAGGAAGGGAACCAGCCACCCTCTCATGCCAGTGGCTACAAAATCTAAATTCGAACACCAATAGCAGTATGTGTTATGAGACTACCTTGTACATATATTATATCCTATTTTATAATATTGTATGATATAGAATATGTACAAACACTGCCTGCAAGCAATCACGGGTATAAATTTACATCAAGTCCAATTTTTCTTCCAAAATTGACCTTGGTTCCCAGGTTGACCCTATCTAAAATGGGCACCAGGTGAAGTCTTGGGAACTAAAGTTGGCTGGAATGAGGCTGGCGACATCACCAGCTGAGTGCTGATTGGTCTGTCAAATATAGGTCTGGCACAGTATAGCCCATACACCTACGGGCCTTGAAAATGATCTAGTACTTTAATATGTGTACGAGGTTGGAGGTATCATAAGTATGTAGCCAACACCCCCAGCTTTGTAAATCCTTATCCATCATATAACAGATATCTAAGCCTTGAATTGCGACGGATTTAAATTAACAAACACTTGCAGTCGCAAATTGGAAATAGAAAGCCAGTCACATTGCTGAACAGAGGTGGCTGATATCTGCTGTAATGAACCTCAAGGTTTCAGAATGCTGAAAAAAGAAGATGTCATATCATATCACATACTGTATTTATTATATTATATTATATTTGTTGTATTTATTAATATTGTATCATAATATATTGTATTATATCGTAATATATTATATTGTATGGTAATATATTATATTGTGTCGTAATATATTATATTGTGTCGTAATATATTGTATTGTGTCGTAATATATTATATTGTGTTGTAATATATTATATTGTATCGTAATATATTATATTGTTTTGTAATATATTATATTATAAATGTAATTTCAAGGTTGCCAGTTTGACTGGGGAGGATAAAAATAGCTTGCAACTGAATAATGTGATACCTGATGTAGATGTGCTCGCGATGACACCTCGTATCTTGGAAAATCATCTAATCAGAAATGGCCAGGAACAGCTAGACCTGTTCTCTTTGCTGGTGTTTGACGAGTGCCATCATACCCGAAAGGATGAGCCATACAACATGCTGATGCACTACTACCTGAAGAGAAAACACAATATTCCTAATGCCCAGAGCAGAGGTCAACAGAGCAGAAGTCAACAGATAAATGCCAGATTACCACAGGTACACATTTTTTTCTTCCTGTTAATTATTTCCATTCTTTCTTTCTACAGCTGTTCATTTCATAATTCTTCTTAACAGTCTTTAGCCTCCTTGACTTTGTTCTCCTTGAACACTCACATATGTAGAATTAAGAGTCAACATCACAGCACTGGGGACACCACATAAGCATCCCTCCCCAGCTTCAGCAGCAAGCAACGATCCAATTCTGTAGTATCAGTAACTGTCTGATTGTATATTCATCTCACCTCACCCTTCCCTTGAGTGTTGAGCGTTGGCCAGATTCCCTGGTAACTCCCTGCAGTGCCGTTCTCCTCAGACCGTACTGATATTTCCGCACTGTTCACCCACTCCCAAAGGCTCTTGCAACATCCAGCTTGTCATACATCAGTTCACTGCCAAGTGGTGCAGAACCAGCCTGTCTATCTGCCTGCTCATTTCCTAACACACCGACATAACCTAGACTCTCACATTATTGGTACACCCCTGAGAGGCATAAGGTTGGCAGTATTGATGTTGAAAGAATGAATTGGTGAAATTGGGGCATCTTCCAAGTGTAATAGACTACAGTCTGCACCTCCACACTGTCACCAGAGCCAGCTAGAAAGACTGGACATTACAAAATAAGGCTATGAGACTCGTTCCTGGCTGCACAAAAAAGCATCTTGCCTCACCCCATGGGGTGTGTCTAGGGTTTACCCATGATGGCCACCACACACAAAGTCACACAGCTGAAAGCATACATAAAAGTATCAGGAGACATTAACCAATTCTATTGATGACATAAAAGGCTGGAGCCTAAAAAGAGGTTGCTCTTGGATGGCCGAGGCTGAAAATAGAATCCAGCAAACATTCAATCCGGACAAGCTAAGACAACTTATCCTTTCTCAAGACCTTCTCATCTTTTCCTTGTTCACATGAGCCGTTGAAAATAAGAAGTGTTAAAATAATTAACTTGCAATTATATATTTCACCAGGATCATGACAGTAATAAATGCCTGCCATTATTTCCTGTATTTCACAGGGATAATGACAGTAATAAACGCCTGCCATTATTTCCTGTATTTCACAGGGATAATGACAGTAATAAATGCCTGCCATTATTTCACAGGGATCATGACAGTAATAAATGCCTGCCGTTATTTCCTATATTTCACAGGAATCATGACAGTAATAAATACCTGTCATTATTTCACAGGGATCATGACAGTAATAAATGCCTGCCGTTATTTCCTATATTTCACAGGAATCATGACAGTAATAAATACCTGTCATTATTTCACAGGGATCATGACAGTAATAAATACCTGTCATTATTTCACAGGGATCATGACAGTAATAAATGCCTGCCATTATTTCCTATATTTCACAGGGATCATGACAGTAATAAATACCTGTCATTATTTCACAGGGATCATGACAGTAATAAATGCCTGCCATTATTTCCTATATTTCACAGGGATCATGACAGTAATAAATGCCCGCCATTGTTTCCTATATTTCACAAGGATCGTGACAGTAATAAATACCTGTCATCATTTCACAGGAAATATGACAGTAATAAATACCTGTCATTATTTCACAGGGATCATGACAGTAATAAATACCTGTCATTATTTCACAGGGATCATGACAGTAATAAATACCTGTCATTATTTCCTATATTTCACAGGGATCATGACAGTAATAAATACCTGTCAATTTACCTGTCATGTCTTATTTCCACACGGGATCATGACAGTAATAAATACCTGTCACGCCTGTCATCATTTCACAGGAATCATGACAGTAATAAATGTCATTATTGCCATTATAAATTCTGTATATTTCACAGGAATCATGACAGTAATAAATGCCTGCCATTATTTCCTATATTTCACAGGGATCATGACAGTAATAAATACCTGTTTCCTATATTTCACAGGGATCATGACAGTAATAAATACCTGTCATTATTTCACAGGAATCATGACAGTAATAAATGCCTGCCGTTATTTCCTATATTTCAAAGGGATCATGCCAGTAATAAATACCTGATGCTTGTTTTGAATAATCTTGTAGATTATAGGCCTAACAGCATCCATAGGTGTGGATAATGCAACTCAAGATGAGGAGGCAAAGGAGAATGTCCTGAAGCTCTGCAGTAGCTTGGATGTGGAGTACATCTCCTCTGTTGAAAAACACATTGAAGAACTGAAGAAAAAAGTTCACTTGTCTAAAGAAGGTTAGTTAAATTAAGAGAAGTCTCTTGAAAATCGCTTTATTTTCACTTTGGGCACTATGATACCCAGGGGACTGAACTGTCAACACAGTTTCATCTTCAGTTCTCAAGTTATGGCCCTTGGCATTTCACGGTTATTTATTCTCAGCCTCTGTCTGTCTCCTCATTGCACTGGCAAGACACCCACATGGCTGCATCTGGATATACCAGTTAAGTTTTTTTTTAAATGTATTCGTGTGGTTTTGTTTGATTAATACATGTGGCTCCATAGCCACAAAGTTCATGTTTTGTTTGTGTTTGTTATATTCTGAAGCTTGTTAATATACTTTTCGTTTGGTTTAATATCTTTCTTTGGAGAAATTAAGACATGGAGAAATTTTAGAAGTTTTTTTTGGATAATGTTAGTTTGGTTTGGGTTTGCAACAAACAGCCCTGTTTCTCGGCAACACATGTAGTATAACATTTGAACAGAACATATACATATGCTGAGCAATAGGTGTGATACTTGCATCATTCTTAGCTGTAAGGTAGAGAGAAATTATACCCGGTGATGCACAACAGAAGATTTCTAATGTCTCTGAGCTTCTTTTGTCTATCTGGCCTTCAAGTGGCGAGCCTTGTTCTTCCCAGCAGTCCAGCGGAAGACTGGGATTTCATCATTCAGTGAGAAACTGGATATGACAACTAATGAGGTAACAGTGAAATCCAGTTTTATCAGCCAGCTACTGAGTTGAGTGCTTGGTGCTACACTGTGAGCTCAGAATTTTAATGGAGAATGCTTATTGTCTATGCTTCTGGATATGTGTTGTAAACTGCCTATTCAGAAAATGCCAAGTGACTGGTTGCCAGAGAATTGTTAGTGTGCCTTATACAGTAATGCATTTGCATATACTTTTTTGTAGTGAAGGCTACATTCATCAAATCTGAATAGCAATTCTAGTGACATACTGTAGATTTGGCACCTCTGGCAGCTGCCTTGTGCATTTGAAGCATGTGCAAACTATTAGATTGGTCTGTTTTCGATAAAGTCAGAGTCCTGACTGATAGCCAGAGCAGATATTTTAATAGACTGTGATAGTATTAGTATTAATTTGAATTGTTTACACTTCGGCCAACCATTGATTATTGATATTTGTGCAAGCAGCGGTGATAAACTGGTTTAGTCCTGAATTATGCAGACAAAAGGACATGCTCCTTAACTTGCATTTACCCTGGTGAAACAGACGAGTTTTCGAATGTAGTCGATTTTGTGTTTCAGTCTGAAGAATTCATTTATTTGCTTCATTCTAATCAATTGTTACTGTAGTCTGCACCTGACGAGATACTGCAAAATGCCAGGCAATAAATTGTGCAGTCTGTTGTTTTTGTCTTCTTTGTTCAAATTTGCAATGGGAAAACATTGCTTTGAAATGTAAATGTGGCTTAATATTGTGAAAAAGTAATATATTTACTTTTCTTATCAAGAACTGGTGACTATCTATGAAAGAGTCCAGGATGTTGCAGTATCCAGAATTCTTGACAAAATGAAAGCACTTGAAGGATGTATGGTTGACTTAGCTAATCGTAAGTTTGGCTCTGTACTTCCTATATTTAATATGTTCTTAGAATATTTTCTATCTTTTTATTGTTCTGTAGACCTCAGATTTTCTCCTGAATTATAGAACTGTTGATTTCTGTTGTTTCCCATGTGGGTTATAGGTTTGGGTGGAAAGGGGGTGGGGGGACAGACTCACTGCATACTAACAAGTATGTCGCAAGAGCTGACTAATTAGATGCGGCCTTTTGAAGTCAGAGTACATCTGCTTCAGGGATGTTAGGAACCAATAGTCTGCATACAAATATGCGAGATCTGTAAAATGGGTTTGCACTCAGATCTGAAGTTCTGGAAGAAGACCAAGGTCCAGAAGTGGCTGAACATCCAGAAAGTCTCATCTGAGTTTACAGCCAGTGAACACAGAGATGATTTCTCTTTCATTTTGTGAAGTCTTTGCTCAGATGAAAGGAAGACATGACTGTTTGTGGGTTCGGGGAGGGAGTCGGCTTGGCTTATTGTTAGTCCAAATGTGTAATATACTTTTTTTTGTTAGTTCAGATGTTTGTTGGTTTGGCAGATGTAAAAAAAAAAACTGGGAAAATACTCAAAAATCTGTGAAGGAAGCTTAAACCTCATCTCACTTAGTTCATGTGATATTCAGGTAATTACAGTTCCAACTTTTTAGCAAACAGATCACTGTCATGTGCTAAAGTTAGTCAAGTCAGAAACAGACTATAGTTAGTCAACTCAGAAACAGACTATAGTTAGTCAACTCAGAAACAGACTATAGTTAGTCAACTCAGAAACAGACTATAGTTAGTCAAGTCAGAAACACACTATAGTAAGTCAGTCAGAAACACACTATAGTTTGAAAAGTCAGAAACACACTATAGTAAGTCAGTCAGAAACACACTATAGTTTGACAAGTCAGAAACACACTATAGTTTGACAAGTCAGAAACACACTATAGTTTGACAAGTCAGAAACACACTATAGTAAGTCAGTCAGAAACACACTATAGTTTGACAAGTCAGAAACACACTATAGTAAGTCAGTCAGAAACACACTATAGTTTGACAAGTCAGAAACACACTATAGTTTGACAAGTCAGAAACACACTATAGTTTGACAAGTCAGAAACACACTATAGTTTGACAAGTCAGAAACACACTATAGTTTGACAAGTCAGAAACACACTATAGTTTGACAAGTCAGAAAAACACACTATAGTTGACAAGTCAGAAACACACTATAGTTTGACAAGTCAGAAACACACTATAGTTTGACAAGTCAGAAACACACTATAGTTTGACAAGTCAGAAACACACTATAGTTAGTCAAGTCAGAAACACACTATAGTTTGACAAGTCAGAAACACACTATAGTTAGTCAAGATTGGTTTAGCTCAAACACAAGATTTGTTTAATGGAAAAAGACTCTACCCAAAACTCTACTATCACATAAAGCTGGTGGGGGTGTTAAAACTCCACATGCGGCACAAGTAAACCACTAACCCCGATACACAACTCCCACGCACGGCTCCACCGTGGTCAGCTATTTCAAGACCTGACCAGGATCATTCACGGTCTTCAGATCTTGAGTTCTTTAGTTCTTCCATGCTTTGCTTCTTTGGGTCTTTAGTTCTTCCGTGCTTCGCTTCTTTGGGTCTTTAGTTCTTCCGTGCTTCGCTTTTTTTGGGTCTTTAGTTCTTCCGTGGTTTGCTTCTTTGGGTCTTTAGTTCTTCCGTGCTTCCGCTTCTTTGGGTCTTTAGTTCTTCGTGCTTCGCTTTTTTTGGGTC
>CAJHNH020002063.1:0-50000 GCA_905116865.2 Candidula unifasciata
AAACCCAATACCTGGGACGGCTATATACAAAGGAAAGCCGCAGTGCACCTTTGAAAACGAAAGGGAGATGAAAGGTAAGAGTGACGAAATGTGTCTTTATTTCTAAGAAATAAGGGAGCCGTGGTATATCGGTGGCAAGACACTTGCTTGATGGCCCAAAGGTTTTGAGTTTTCACTTGCAACGGCCAGATTTGTTGTTATAAATTGTTTTTTTTTAATTTTTTTTCGCTCCTAGGTGTATCCAGCATTTACTGAAGTCCAAAATGGAGATGAGTAAGGTTAAGTTAAGACGTGACATCGCAGCACTTATATAGCAATTATCAAATTATTAAGACATCTAAACATAAAATAACTATGAGCGCAGAGAGACAGATTATAAAAAGCATATTCATTTCAACATTAAGCTACCAGTGCCAAACATGGACACTGCCTAAAGCCCATGTGCTCAAATCACTACTTGCGAGATGAGATGCCTAAGGAAAACCGCCAACCTAACTATCGAGATCGAGTGAATAAGTCTGATCGAGTTTGATACTATCAGACAAATTGTAGGAACCACACCTTGTACTAGATTCGCCGAGAAACAGCAGATCAATTGGTTTGGCCATCTTGTTAGAATGCAGTAAAATAAAATACCATAACAAACACAACCTCTCAGAAAATCAGCTACAAGAGCAAGAGGACGGCCGCAAAAACATGGATTGACAACATTAAACACACTATACGCCCTCACGGCATGACAATAGCCAGTGGCACCCAGCGTGCACCGGATCGCAAATTTTTCCTCCCCACGTCTCTTAACGTCAGAAGTCTGCGACCCTTTAATACAGTTCCTCATGTTGTGTCGACCCTTTAATACAGTTCCTCATGTTGTGTCGACCCTTTGATACAGTTCCTCATGTTATGTCGACCCTTTAATACAGTTCCTCATGTTATGTCGACCCTTTAATACAGTTCCTCATGTTATGTCGACCCTTTAATACAGTTCCTCATGTTATGTCGACAAATTAATACAGTTCCTCATGTAGTGGCGACCCTTTAATATATCTCCTTATGTTGTGACGACCTCCAACAAAACCATTATTTTCGCCGCTACCTAATAACTTAAATAAATATGTGTTTTGCCATGGTCTTTGGTGACCCTTGTGTAAGGGTCGTTAGACCCACAAAAAGGATTGAGTACTGCTGTTCCAGTAAGTGCTCCGACATATCTTTGACAGCCAGCCTAGAGTTTCATGTCCGATGGTACAGACAGCACATCTGACTATATGTCCGTCTCGCTTTTCATCGGAGTCCGGAATATCGGCCAGATCCTCCTGGTCACTGCTAGCCGTACCATTCTCTCCAAACCGTAGAATGTTGTATGTTGAATTAAGAATCGACATCACACCACTTAGGACACTCCCATAAGTGCTCAGTCGCCATCTTCAGCAACAAGCAAAATGTTCCAATTCCGATGGTACCAGTAACCGTCAGATTGTATATCTGTCTCTTCATTCCCCTGAGTGTTGAGCGTCGGCCAGATCCCATGATAACTCCTCGCAGCGCCATTCTCCTCAGATCGTAATGATCTATCTGCGCGTCTGAACTGTTCGCCGGTTCCCAAAAGACCCTCACAATATCTAACTTAAATTACATCTCCAAACCGTAATGATGAGTTAGCGCTTATACATTGTTCCCTTGCTCTCGAAAGCCCTTGACCACATCCGACTAGACATGCACCAGTTACCACCCAATAGTGCAAAACTAGCCTGTCTGTTTATTTATATTCTAACACAGAAAACAGTTTCAAAGAAAGCTTCCTATCCGGGACCTCTGAAACTATGTTTGCCTTCTGCACAGAGCATGCCGATCTCCATTGTTTCATAAAAGTTAACATATTTGTTAGAATCCAGAGCATATTTGATGGCAAACATATGTTTCAACCATAAATAATTGCATTCTACCTACAATCAGTTGTAAAACGTAGCTGTTAATAGAATTATAATTCATTGGACATCTATAAAGAGCAACCTAGATGCATTGAAAGAGGCTTCGTCTCGAAAACAAAATGTCCCAAACATCAGAAACAGACTATAATCCTTTCTCCTGACATGCTATCAGAAGTAGGAAACTAGAACATGTTACGACCACTGGAAAGATCTGTTGGGAAAAAGAGACAAAGGAAGACAACAGGAAAAGATTCTTGACAGCTTTTTGTCCTGCACGGAGAGATGACAGCACATAAACTTATATATGCCGTTGAAGATCGTAGAGTGTAGAGAGGCATGATCGCCCACGCCAGTCAGCAAGGTACTTGATGATGATGATGTTGATGATGGTGGCGGTAATTATGTTGCTGATTATGATGGTGGTGGTTGTGGTGGTGGGGATGGTATTCATGTTGATGATGATGATGGTGGTGGTTGTGGTTGTGGTGATGGTATTCATGTTGATGATGATGATGATGGTGGTGGTTGTGGTGGTGGTGATGGTATTGATGTTGATGATGATGATGGTGGTGGTTGTGGTTGTGGTGATGGTATTCATGTTGATGATGATGATGATGGTTGTTTTTATATTGATGATGATGATGATGATGATGACGATGATGATGATGATGATGGTGGTTGTGGTGGTGGTGATGGTATTTATGTTGATGATGATGGTTGTTTTCATATTGATGATGATGATGATGATGACGATGATGATGATGATGGTGGTGGTTGTGGTGGTGGTGATGGTATTCATGTTGATGATGATGATGGTGGTGGTTGTGGTGGGGTGATGGTATTCATATTGATGATGATGATGACGGTGGTTGTATTCATATTGATGATGATGATCATCATCATGATGGTGGCGTTATTCATGTTGATGATGATGATCATGATGATGATGTTATTAATATTGATAATGATGATGATGATAATAATTATGATGATACTGATTATGGTGATAATGATGAGCCCAATCTGAATAGTAACATTCCGTTTCTTTCATTTCTTTGGCTTACAGGGTGCCCGTTCGAACAGAAAAGGAAATTCTTGATTGATCTTTTAAGCGACCTAGCAGAGGAAAGACAGAAATCTTTACATGAATCTAATAATAGAACCAAGTAAGTTGTGTCCTTAAAGGTCCGTGTATAAGTGAGTTTGCAAAGGAGAGAAAGACATCGTTACATGAATCCTTTAATAGAACCAAGTAAGTTGTGTCCTTAAAGGTCCGTGTATAAGTGAGTTTGCAAAGGAAAGAGAGACATCGTTACATGAAACCTTTAATAGAACCAAGTAAGTTGTGTCTTCAAGGGTCCATGTATAAGTAGGTTTGCAAAGGAAAGAAAGACATCGTTACATAAATATAATAATAGAACGAAGTAAGTAAGTTGTGTCCTTGAAGGTCCGTGTATAAGTGAGTTTGCAAAGGAAAGAGAGACATCGTTACATGAATCCTTTAATAGAACCAAGTAAGTTGCGTCCTTGAAGGTCCGTGTATAAGTGAGTTTGCAAAGGAAAGAAAGACATCGTTACATGAAACCTTTAATAGAACCAAGTAAGTTGTGTCTTCAAAGGTCCATGTATAAGTAGGTTTGCAAAGGAAAGAAAGACATCGTTATATAAATCTAATAATTTAACCGAGTGTTCTTCAACCGGTTTACTCCCGTGGTCCTTCAAAACAGGAAACCTTGTTTCGTGGCCCACCTGACAGCTTACCAAACACAGAAACACAAACAGATATAGACAGTAGTAAATTTGATAAATCTCATGTCACACGATAACGGTTTTCAGCCGATGTGACATCTTTTGATTTACATATTAGAGTTGGTAAACCCGTGTGCTCGTCTGTCCATCCGTAGCTTCTTATCCCTGTCTGTCTGTGTGTCTCAATGTCAACTTACATTTTCTGCCTGTTTTCGTGTGTCTGTCCATCAGTAGCCTTTTCTCTATGCTTTTTATCTTTCTTTCAGTGGGCATATATTTATGTCCATCAGTAGCATTCTCTTTCTGTGGGCATATATTTCTGTCAATCAGTAGCATTTTCTTTCTGTAGGCATATATTTCTGTCCATCAGTAGCATTCTCTTTCTGTGGGCACATATTTCTGTCCATCAGTAGCATTTTCTTTCTGTAGGCATATATTTCTGTCCATCAGTAGCATTCTCTTTCTGTGGGCACATATTTCTGTCCATCAGTAGCATTTTCTTTCTGTGGGCACATATTTCTGTCCATCAGTAGCATTTTCTTTCTGTGGGCACATATTTCTGTCCATCAGTAGCATTTTCTTTACGTCTGTTATCTTTTTTTTTGTGGGCATATATTTCTGTCCATCAGTTGCATTTTTATTTACGAGAGTCTGTTTCTCTGTCCGCATGTCTGTTTAGCTGTCTTTATTCCGACCTCCCTTTCCTGTCTTTTCTGACTCTCTGTCTATCAGTCTCTCTGCCTCTGAAGAACACTACTTTAGCCAAGTAAATTATTTGCACGAGTGTTTGTATGAAAACGATACACCCGAGGAATGTAGAATGCTGAATTAAGAATCAACACCACCACACTTGGGAAGTTTGCAGAAGCGCTCTGTTCCTCATCTTCAACAACAAGCACGGTGTTCCAGTTCTTGTAGCACAAGTAACAGTCTAATTGTATGTCCGTCTCTCCTTTCCCTTGAGAGTTAAGCGTCGACAGGATTCTCCCCTGGTCATCCCTCCGCAGTATCATTCTCTTCACTTTATGTTTTCCTGACACACTATACATGACAACACAGTTTGATAAAAGGCATTTCTCTGAGGCTCTGAAGGTCCTGGTTTCGGACTCCTGTCCAAGTTTGTGAGTGTCGGTTTGTCCTAGGTCCTTTAGGGTTGTCGCTACAGCTACGGCGAGACAGACAGAGAGACACTGTGGGCGACCCGACACCCCCCCCCCCCCAGCGCTTAAAAACCAACAACTTTATTTGGACATCAAATGCATATTCAATTGTACACTTGCAGCCCCGATACCAAATTGTACAGGAAACAAAAACCACAAATAGAATAATTGTAATCTCCTTGTTTACTTAGAATACAACTAAATGAAATAATGATTATTTAATCATCCTTGTCTGTTATTCATCATCACCATCATCATCATCATCAACCACTTCTGTCGTTAAGCGCCGCGGGGAGTAGTTATTGATAAGATTAATTCGACCCAATCTAATTTAATATTTACATGCATGATATATTAAAACGTTTTGTGTTGTTTTTTTTTACAGCAAAGACACTAATGATATTAAAAAGCCTATTAGTGAAATATTTCGTATTTTTACTATAACCAATCATGTTTAGTCAAACAACCAACCACACCAAAACATCTCGTGTTTTGCATATATGAAAACGAGCCTATTTAGGTTCGTACATATGTAATAATCAAACAACCAATCACGTTTAAACTTGGCCTTTTCAGCGTTGGTTCCGATGAGAGTATTCCCATTCGTGAAGCAGTGGCCAGATGGAAGTTGAAGATGTTAGATGTTAGTAACAATGGGGTAGGTTTCTCATCGTTAATAAATGTATTTGTCTATTGGCCTGTCTTTCTTAAACATATTTGTCTATCTACGTGTCTATTTCAATCCATAACTCCACTCATAAGGCTTTGTCTTTATGTCTCCCTGATTGTCTCAACGCCTACCTACCTTTGACATGCCCGTCTGTCCATCGGTTGTTTCTAATTCCTGACTACCTGTCTGTCTCATTGTCAGCTTACATTTCATGTCTGTTGTGATATCTGTATGTCCATCATTACCCTTGTATGTATGTCTGTTTCCATGCCTTTTTACACGTGCCTGTTTGTTTGTCTGCATTTCTGTCTAGCTGTCTCTGTACGGACCTGTCTTTCTATCTTGTCTATTTGTTTGTCTATCGGTCTCTCTGTCTGTTTGTGTATTCCGAGTACATGCAGCAACCCACGACAGGGCAACTCGAATTTTTGTGTGTGACTTTCAGCAAGGATGAAATGCAATTATCTCCCCTGTCTTGTCCATTATCTAATGTGCCATTGACCTTCTGGAGGTAATGCATGGAAAGATCTCAGAGTATGCAGTTAATAAATATACGAGAGCTCACGACAAAACAATTTCCCTTCTGTGTAGACGTTGATCTAACAAACAGGCGGGTATGATGGTAACTATTAGACGCAAAAAAAAAAAAAACTGTGCAGAGAGAGGATGTTTAATTTAAACAACAGGACAAATAAATTATGTCAGCAGACTGGAATTGAAATCAGCCACAGTTAAATATCAAATGACTGATAACAATTATGAAAATAAAACTGAATGAATTCAAGAGTGGTGAAGAAACAAGAGAAATGGTGTCTTGGCAACCACTGTTAACAACATTAATACGACAAAGAAGATTGCTCTATATTGGTGCACCGCCTTGTCTGACCGACGTGGCTCTGTATTGTAAGCAGGCTAAGCTGGTACTTCCGTTCAAATCAATAACCGAAGAGTTTAAAGTCGGCAAAGTAAGGCTCGCCATGCTACTGCGCGAGTCTTCAGACCCAAATGTCATCGCTGTCCAGCCCGCTCTAAAGACTGGTCAGAAGTGGAGGGTCCTCGATGCGATAGAATCTGCCCAGAATGCACTAAAATTGAAGTAGATAATGGGATACACACAAACCGACCGTCGAGGCCTAGGGCACGGGAAAGTCAATTGGTCGTCAAAGGCCTCAGCCAAAGAGCGCCGAGACATGGTAATACAAACGGTGAGGGACAACGAAAACGAGGTTCGGGTCCAGAAAGCAGCCCAGCAGTCGCAGCAGGGCCATTGGGTCAGCCTGGAGAGCGCATTGCCAAGAATACTCACATGGGGTGAGATCTGGCGGATGACCCCGCTGCGACTGAGCTTTATCGTTCGTTCGGCGTACGATGTATTACCGTCCGGTGTTAACATGGTTAAATGGTCTGCGACCAACGATCCGACTTGCCCGTTGTGTTAATCGAAGCAAACTCTTGAGCACGTCCTGTCCGCGTGCAGGAAAGCTCTAGGTCAAGGCCGAGACACCTGGAGACACAACAAGGTGCTAAAAGAGTTAGCAGCCGTTGTCGACCAGGCTAGAATGAGGGCTAACGCCAGAGCCAGTTCTACCATCGTCCCCATTCGTTTCCTCAAGGCTGGGCAGGTTCCAAAAGGTAAGGTCAACCAAAACGCATTCGCTCCATCTGTGCTAGACTCTGCGAGGGACTGGTTACTAGCGGTTGATCTGCCAGGCCATGAACGGTACCCCGAGTTGATCCGTAAAACCGGCCTGCGACCGGACATCGTTCTCCATTCTGCGCAAAAACGGCAGCTCATCCTGATTGAGTTGACTGTCCCGTTTGAGTCGCGTATGGAGGAGAATCATTTGTACAAGCTCGAGAAGTACAGTGATTTAGCAGCCGGTCTGAGGAGAAACGAGGCGAGAGGCCTCGTTTCCACTTCGCTCTACAATGTGGTGAAAGAACTAGGATTGCGCGGTAATGAACGGAAACGAACACTCAAAAAACTGGGAGAGGTAGCCGAAAGGGCCTCTAGCTGGATTTGGACGCAGCGCAACAACGTAGGGGACGGGCCTCGGTGAGCTGGTCCGGGTGTCTAGTGGAAAAGGGTTTCTCACCCCTTTGAAAGTCCATCGTGTCCGAATTGTCTGCCAGTGTTCCTCTGCCAACTGCTAATAAAAGTCCAACATGTGTCCGGTAAACCAAAGTAAGCTTGTCGCTCGGTCGTCCATGCACGCTGACTGCTTTAATTAGGCTGCTGCGGCGGCTTCTTATCTCACAGTACCTTCTGCGAAACCACCAAGTCGTCTTGTATCTGGCCGAAAGAATAACACCATCCGGTAATTGCGTACAGCGGGGAACCATCCCTGAGCTTCATGAACTCAGGAGGGCCCTCCTCCGAATGCGTCTAGGAATCGTGGGCCGAAACGCGTGTCGACGAGGATAATTTCTACTGACGACTGGTAGATCCCTGCTGTACTTGCTCCCTGTGAGTTTATTCCCATTGAACATCCTGGGAACCAATGAGCAGATAATCACTAAATAGTCACTAAAATTGGAAATAAATGGGTTAAGGAAGCGTGGAAGTCCAATAGAAACCCTAAAACGAAAGTTGATGAGAGTGGCCATAGGTTCTGGACAAGTATGATATCGGATAGGATAGAAAGGAATGGTTGAAAAGACTTTTTCTTGTGTGATATTTAATGACACAACAGGGTAATGATGATGACAGCCAACCACAATAAAACCTGGTCGAAGCAGCAATGGCGTTTATTTGAATTAGTATGCAAGCATGTACCGCTTTGTTTTTGAATGGTCTACTATGTCATCCGAATACTACATGCCCGCTCACTTTATTTCAAAGCAAGCCAGTTGGTAGTGTCCTTTCTATCTCTTACGCAGTTGTCTTTGACTTAACGCTTCAGCAACAATTGATTTAAAAATATATGTCAAACACGTACCTTTTACTTCAGTTAAGTACAGAAACATAGTACCAAAAGAGATGGAATGTATTAGGAAAGCTAACAGTATAACAAGAAAAGATAAAATCATTATCGAAACTATTCAAAGATTAAGACTGAAAGCAGTTAAATAATCCATTGAAAAGCAATATATATTTCATTACCACTCCCTACTATGCCACCCAAGAAAAAGTAGAAGAAGAAGAAGAGGAAGAAGAAGAAGAAGAAGAAGAAGAAGAAGAAGAAGAAGAAGAAGAAGAAGAAGAAGAAGAAGAAGAAGAAGAAATAAAAAGAAGAAGAAGAAGAAGAAGAAAATAGAAGAAGAAGAAGAAAAGAAGAAGAAGAAGAAAGAAGAAGAAGAAGAAGAAGAAGAAGAAGAAAGAAGAAAGAAGAAGAAGAAGAAGAAAAGAAGAAGAAGAACCAAAAAAAAAGAAGAAGACGAAGGAGGAGGTGGAGAAGGAGGAGTAAAGAAACCAATGTTGTGTTTGTTGCTTCTTAGAAGATTTGTCTTCTCGGTATTGGACCGTCATTACCATATTCAACGGCACACGATGATAATAATTTAAAAAAAAATTTTGAAGCTGGCGGAAAAGTTTTTCTCAGCATATCAGTGCGGTTTTCTCTTCAACACTCTGTCGAAGAAAAGTTAGGTTAGTTGCGTATCCTTTACAGGACGTTGCAGAACCAACCCCAGCAGCCCCTGGCTGTTGTGTGGTTTATCTAGGCAAATTTACGTCCAGTAGTTTGCCATTGGTTTCCAGACGGTCGGCTTTCTTGATACCAATGTCGAAACCAACGCAAGGCTCATGGCCCGCAATTGGGATCGAACCCGACATTTCGGCATTACGAAGCGTTCGCATCGACTTAGCCACATAGCCGACCGAAGAAAGGTATAAAACCAAAATTTTGCAGTGCTAAAAAGAATAGGACGGTCTCAATGGTGTAGTGGTCAAGCCACTTACCTCTGGCACTAAAGATCGTATGTTTCTTTCATCGGGTGCGTCATTCAGTTCACTAGTGCACTTTTAATTAAGATCTCCGGGGATCCTGGCTTGAGTAAAGGAGTTCGTGTTTTGTGCGACGTTCTCGACAGGCGGTAAGTCTATCTGCGAAAAGAGACTGCGACATTTAGGAAAAAAAACCGATGCAATGAATTCGATCCTCTCTACTCGACTTTAGAACTAATAGTCGCATTTTGATTTCAGATTTTGGAAAGAAAGGAATGGCGTCCATTTCGGCGGACGACCCTGAAGAACAAAAACTATTCCCGGAAATGCAGACGGAGCTTTCTACGTTATTGTGATATAGATAATAATCAAACAATAACTTACGAAGAATGGAAGGAGTGCCTTGGTCTAAATCGTGAGGATTTTTTTTTTTTTTTTTTTTGTAATATAAATGTGTGATTTGCTCTCTTTATTCCTAAAATTGTATCTCAAAATACTCCAAACTACCTTTTCCATTTGATTAATCCCATCAACTGCAAGGGGCTAAGTTTATTACATTTGCCTAATACTAGAATAGATTGTTTTTAAAGCAAGTTTAGCATATTCTGCTTCTATTTTATGGAACTCATCATCATCATGATGTAGCACGCCCTTTACAGAAGGTCGCTCTCATCACAGTCTGCCTGAAAGAAACTCGGTCTCTCGCCAATTCTCCCGCCTCATGTACTTTCATACTCAAGAAGTCACTTATATCCTGTGCCCATCTTCGTGTCGGTCGGCCCCTGCCCCTCCTTCCTGGAACCATGCCTTCTGCTATAATTTTTTTCCAATCCGTCGTGGCGCTTGATATGACCAAAATATTTCAGCTATCGATAAAGGATGCTGTTTATTAGCCAATCTTCCTTGATGTTCAGATCTTCTAAGATGTCACTATTTCTCATCTTCTTTGTCCAAGATATTCTGAGAAGTAGCTTCCACTTTATCTGAAAAATCCAAAGAGTTCCTATTTATTTAACCGCAAACATTTTCAGTTTATGTTTACAAGTGATTATATGCCACCTGAAATGTAATTATCATTCCAGTTTGCATTATCAGTTCATAACTAAAAAGGTGTGTATTTTATGTATGTATACGTGTATGGGGTGTACATGTGTGGTATATATGTGTTGGGGTGTTTGTGAATGTATGAGTATGTGTACTAGTAATTGTATAAGTTGTTGTGTGTGCACGTGTGTGTATGCCTGTGTGTCTCGTGTGAGTGTGACTGTGTGTGTGTCTGTAGTGTTGTGTTTGTTTGTGTGTCAGTGTGTTTCTGTGTCAGTGGTCTGTTTGTGTCTATGTGACGTCTGCGTGTGCATGCGTGTGTGTATGTGTGTGTTTGTGTGTGTGTGCGCGCGCGTCTTGATGTGTTTGTGTCTGTATGTGTCTGCGTATGTCTGTCTCTGTGCGTGCGTAAGTGTCCGCGTGAGTGACTTGTGTGTGTGTGTCTGCGGGTGTGTCTGCTGGTGTGTCTGTGTGTGTGTCTCCGTGTGTATATGTCTGTGTGTGTCGTCTGTGTGTGTGTGTTTACGAATGTGTCTGTGTATGTGTATATATCTGTGTGTACTCCAAACTGTGTGTGTGCTCATATCCTCATGTGACCGCGTCTAAGTTTATAAGTGTTGTGTCCATTTATGTCTGTGGTCAAGCAAGTGTGCATTTTTGCTGCCATTCTATGCTTAACCAGGTGTCTCACGTATCTGAAAAAATGCAAAGAGTATCCTATCCATTTACCCGCAACCTGTAAGTTCTGCGTGTGTGTGTGTGTGTTTGTGGGTGTGTGTCTATGTATGTGTGTCTGTGTGTGTTTGTTTGTGTGTATGTGTGTGTATGTGTGTCTGCGTGTGTGTCTGTTGGTGTGTGTCTGTATGTGCATCTATTTTGTGTGTTTGTATGTCTGTGTGCATGTGTGCGTGTTTGTTTGTGTATCTGTCTGCGTGTGTTTCTGTGGGTGTGTCTGTGTGTGTATGTGTGTATCTGTTTGTATGTATGTATGTGGAATAAGAAGAAAAAATCAGAATTCCAATACATGTGGGTAAAAGAAGCAACATATCCGCATTACAATATAATGGAATGAGCAAAAGCACATGGTCACAAACATCGCCGTTATACACACCCACTCATGCACACAGAGTGAGACAGGAAGTTTATAAGACCACAAAAAGACACAAAGCTTATAAGACCGCAAAGAGACAGGGATTTTATACACCACACAGAGACAGGGAGTTTAAACACAACTGACAGAAGAGAACGGGAGTTTTTATACAAACGAGAGTGTGGCAGGGCGTTTCTAGGGACCAAGAAAGTAGACAGTGGAGTTTATGAAGACTACAAAAAGACACAACGTGTGTATAAGACCGCAAAGAGACAGGGATTTTATACACCACACAGAGACAGGGAGTTTATAACACAACAGAGAGAAAGGGAGTTTATAACACAACAGAGAGACAGGGAGTTTATAGGACAACAAAGAGACAGGGAGTTTATAAGACTACAGAGAGACAAGGAGTTTATAAGACAACAAAGAGACAGAGAGTTTATAAGACTACAGAGAGACAGGGAGTTTATAACACTACAGAGTGACAGGGAGTTTATAAGACAACAAGAGAAAAAGGGAAGTGTAAGGACTTCAGACGCAAAAGAGACAGGGAGTTTATAAGATATGTACAAGGAGAGAACAGAGAGTGTTATAAGGGAAGACTAACGAGAGGACAGGGGAGTTTATAAGACCACAAAGAGACAGAGAGTTTATAAGACCACAAAGAGACAGGGAGTTTATAGGACCACATAACGACATAGAGTTTATAAGACCACAAAGAGATAGAGAGTTTATAAGACCACAAAGAGATAGGGAGTTTATAAGACCACAAAAAGACAGGGAGGTTATAAGACCACAAAGAGATAATGAGTTTATAAAATAACAGAGAGACAGGGAGTTTATAAGACAAAAAAGAGACAGAGAGTTTATAAGATAACAGAGAGACAGGGAGTTTATAAAACAACAAAGAGACAGGGAGTTTGTAAGACAACAAAGAGACAGGGAGTTTATAAGATAACAGAGAGACAGGGAGTTTATAAGACAACAAAGAGACAGAGAGTTTATAAAACAACAAAGAGACAGGAAGTTTATAAGACAACAAAGAGACAGGGAGTTTATAAGACCACAAAGAGAAAGGGAGTGTAAAAGCTTCAAAGAGACAGTGAGTTTATTAGACAACAAAAAGACATGGAGTTTATAAGACAACATAGAGACAGGAAGTTTATAAGACAACAAAGAGACAGAGAGTTTATAAGACCACAAAGAGAAAGGGAGTGTAAAAGCCTCAAAGAGACAGTGAGTTTATTAGACAACAAAAAGACAGGGAGTTTATAAGACCACAGATAGACACGGAGTTTATAAGACCACGAAGTGACAGTTTATAAGACCACATATTAACACGGAGTTTATAAGGCCACGAAGAGACAGTTTATAAGACCAAAGAGAGACACGGGGTTTATAAGACCACAAAGAGAGAGGGAGGTAGAGGGAGAGAGAGAGTGTGTGTGTGTCTTTGTGTGTGTGAATGGGTGCTATTGAACCTCACTAGGACCGCATATAGAGCGATTAAAACAAATTACGACAAAGTACGATGTGTCAATGTGCAAAATCACAGAGACTCGCTACAGCCTGTAAGGTTATGAGCTACCCTCTGTTACGAGGCTAATCTCAGTGGGTCTGTGACATCAAAAACTATTTTCCTGTGTAGAGACGGAACTGAGAGAAAGGGGCATAGAGGGAGACAGACAGACAGACAGACAGACAGACAGACAGACAGACAGACAGACAGACAGACAGACAGACAGACAGACAGACAGACAGACAGACAGACAGACAGACAGACAGACAGACAGACAGACAGACAGACAGACAGACAGACAGACAGACAGACAGACAGACAGACAGACAGACAGACAGACAGACAGACAGACAGACAGACAAGACAGACAGACAGACAGGACAGACAGACAGACAGACAGACAGACAGACAGACAGACAGACAGACAGACAGACAGACAGACAGACAGACAGACAGACAGACAGACAGACAGACAGACCAGACAGACAGACAGACAGACAGACAGACAGACAGACAGACAGACAGACAGACAGACAGACAGACAGACAGACAGACAGACAGACAGACAGACAGACAGACAGACAGACAGACAGACAGACAGACAGACAGACAGACAGACAGACAGACAGACAGACAGACAGACAGACAGACAGACAGACAGACAGACAGACAGACAGACAGAAGGAGATTAATAATAAGTAATCAGAACAACGAAACAAACAGCATATATACTCTATTATTTCCAGTACAAGAACCAACAAATGAACGACAACAAGGAAGAAAAACGAAACATATTAATTGAAACAAATCAATAATCCAGTCTTTTTAAAAGCAAACTTGATTCATGCGTAATTGATTATCCCTGCGTTTACGTCTGTTATGGAACTTCCTTAATTTTTTACATCTGAAATAATTTTTCCCAGGGAACAATTTCAACGCTCTGCCGCTGAATCGGAAAAGGAAGGGAAAGAGCTCGTTTAGTGAGTACATGAACTTTCTTACGTAATTTGTGAGCATGCTTGTCTGGTATGTGCCAATAGTGCTATGTGATTTCATCACAGTTAGCGCCTTTAATCCGGTGTTAATGAGTTCTTCATTCCCTCATTTCGTCTTTTTCATCTTTAGAAATGATCTGAATTAGAAGGGATGGGAAAGGAAAGGATAAGGGGGAGGTGGGGAGGGGGCATGTTCCTTGAAATATAATATCGATCAGGCTTTTCGTTCAACTTATTATCACCTTCGCATTGTTATCAGTCTTCATTCAGTACACCCACACTGGGCTACATGCTACTTCGTTATAGCTTTGTGGTGCCCCAGTGCACGACCGGTTCCAGCTAAAGGGCCGTGCTGCTGACATCACCCGGTCGGTCTAATGATGCGTTAACGCAGCGGTTCTTAAACTGGGTGCCGAGGCACCTTTGAGTGCTTTGAGCGTATGCCAGGGATGCCACGGAATAATCAAGAAAAGTCGGCTAAAGATTGTGAAATTATTAAAGAAGGCACGTAGATACTTAAAAGTTAAAATGTAGGTTGTCTTTCCTCGCCACTGTCGAAAATAGTTTATTTTTTTGTTTAAGAACCGTTGCGTTAACGCGTTGTTAGCAAGACCCGGTGACGTCAGCAGCATGGCCCATTGGCTGGAGCCGGTCGTGCCCAGTGTAACTGCAAGTGAAGGTCTCTTTACACACCAGTGACGTAACGGACATATGAGGCTGGGTTCATATTTATCTAGACCAATCAGCTCGCAAGGTGCTCTACAACTGTTCTATGAAGTTATATCGTATAAAGAACAGACTACGACAGGCTAAAACTGCATTTTATAAAAAGAATAACAATTGTACGCAATAAATCCATGTCAGTAGAGTTTAGGAAAGGAATTCTAGAGCCAGTTTTAACATATGGTTGTATGTATGTTTGTATGTAAGTTGTACCCCACAAGGACATCACACAAAGTGATAAACACCCGGTGACACATAGTGCCACCATGCGGATGAAGATCACCCGTGTAGTCACAGAAACCCCGTTCAGCCATATCTATGGCCCGGCTATATTAAGGGCTCCAGGCAAAAACCAGGGTGGGGCTTCAAAATAGAAAAAAAAATTGCGAACCACATGGGGACGCATTATTCTAAAACATATGGTTGTGTGAATCCTAGATACATATTAAACAAGCCAAACAGTTGCTTGAGGTTTCAGAAATGTTGTTTTATTGGCTAAGAACGCTGGGATCTCATGCAGGAAATTCACGCTACAATTCTCTGTAATGGGAATAATTGTTTTCTGTCGGGGGTACAAATGAAATCAAAACCGGCACAGTCATTGGAGACAGCAGTAGCCATGCGGCCTTAAATCCTCAGGCTCAGAGACTTCTACATCCACCCCCATCCCCCCCCACGTCCCCAACCCCTCCGCGCCCCTGCCTACGCGGTAACAGTGATAAATACAGGCCGTAATCGGCAGTTGGAAGTCGTCGTGGTGTGGCAGCTAGAAGCTTGCCTGCGGGTCGGAAGGTCGTGGGTTCGGATCCTGATGGAGCTGGACTTTAAAAAAATGTCCTTGGCATCCAGGTCGACCCAGCTTTGAGTAGTTACAAGGTACAGACTTGGGAAGTAAAGGTGATTGGTGTGGTGCTGGCTACATCACCTACCTACTGGCGATTAATCTTTAAAAATATAGGTCTAGCTCTATGTGGCAAATGCGCCTGGAGAAGTGGAAAAGGGTCCATTGAAGAAAAGAATCGGCAGGTTGGCAGTGGTTGCCAAAGTGTCGACTGCATTCCACTAGTTGACCGTCAAACCGCTAGAGATAGCTAGCAGAAGGCGGTCTTTAATTTGCCCCCACATTTTAGAACCTCCTTATTACATTATTAGCCTATCTCTAGGGACCGCGTTAGCGCAGTCGATAAGAGGCCCGCTTGCAAATCCAGCTGCGACTCGCTGCGGCCACGGTTGGTGTTCGAAACCGGGCGGTTCCCGGGGTTCACCCAGCCTCTAGGAAATGGGTACCAGAGTAAATGGAGGAACGTCGCTGTAGCTACAGACTTACGTGCGAACGGCGACACAGGCGGACAGATCTTATCAGCTGTCCGTACTGGTGGCAGAGCACTTGTGGTTTATAACCGTGTGCAATGACGCTGGTTTACATCTCCAGACTCTAACTTTAACTTTAGGGTATCTCTACAGCCGAAGTCGGCGTCTGTGGCTTAGGTGTTGCAGACGCGCTTCATTAGACCCAAGCTCTGACCACATAAGCCTTGTCATGTATCGATTCACCACCATGCGGTACAGATCCAACCAATCAGTCTGCCTGTTAACCCCCCCCCCCTCCCTCTCCCCCATGCCCGCATGGCATGGAGAAAAGATCGAAAGTATGACCTTGCAAGTGAAGCTTGCCACTCTGCTCGAAGCAACTTGTTTTCACCTTTTTCAGCAAGCTTTCGGAGTCGGTTACAGTTACCACATGTGTTTGTATCTCTGTGGGAACGAGTAACGAATTCAAAAGAAAAACTAATGTATTATGGGCTAGAGAGAATGATGCACCTGGATATAACTACACAGTTCGGCTGGCCGGCACACTACGCTCAAAGGAAAGGCAAGACGGACATACAACCAGACTAAGACCGGCACTATTAGTATTGAAACTCCACGCTGGCTAATAAGGGTGGGGACGGATCGCGTATGGGAATGCCCTGAGTGCTGTGATGTCAATTCTAGACTTAACTCAACATACCCTTAAGCACCCGTTTTGATTCCAGCAGTTTGGCAGCAGACTGCCTCGCGTTGATGTCGACAAGGGTATCGAGAAGCACTGCTGTAGAACATAAAAGGACAGTACCTGGTATAGCTGCTGAATATTAGGCCATCATTCCTGGCACAAATACGCATATCTCAGCCAATTTACTTGACAGAAAAAACCCAGATCCAAAATATAACCGAACACAACTTGCAGCGAAAGCTGCCCTCCTCGGGTTGAACGCAGTCGACTTTTTTCCTTCATAAAAATGTTGAATGTTGAATTAAGAATCGAAATCACAGCCCTCAGGGCACTCCCATAGGCGCTCCGTCTCCATCTTTAGCAACAAGCGAAGAGTTCCAACAGTAACTGATTGGAACTGGAACAGAAACAGCTGTTATGGTGCGCTAAAGATAACTTTTAAGCGGTTAAACGGGGTATCTCGATTTGTGTCCCTTTTGACTGACATCCAAGACGAGGTTCGTCAAGTCAGGTAGGTGAGGTGTCAGAAGCATCTCACTGAGGCATGAACATGTAGTGAAGGAAAAGAAGCCCGCACCACTTTCTAGTTATGTATCCCAACTCCACATTAAAGAAAATAAAACGTTTTACAGTGATATTTTTACATTAATTACTTGTCATTTCTTTTCTCCTTGTTGTTTCAGATTTGATTAGCTATCTCAAAAGCGACTGAAGCGTACAGGTAACTGCCAGAATTTGTGGAAATATAGAGTGATTGAAAAAATAGATAATATGCAAGGATCTTACAACAGAGAGAGTGATCATGTAATAGAGATATTGTATAGCATAGAGAAAGAGATAGACTTTACTGCGAAGTAGATTATTAGAGCTATAGCAGCAGAGGTACAAAGAGAGTAAGAGAGAGAGAGAGTAAGAGAAAGAGAGAGAGAGTAAGAGAAAGAGAGAGAGAGAGAGAGAGGGAGAGAGAGAGAGAGAGAGAGAGAGAGAGAGAGAGAGAGAGATCTCACATCGGAAAGATTTAAGAGAAATCTGACAACGAGGGAAGGGACAGTTCTGTAACAGCAAAGACAAAGATGTAGCAAATAGGAGAAAAGAATAGAGATATCAAAATGGAACGAACGAACGAACGAACACACTTTATTTTCAAAGGGTTAAGAATTAGGCACGCAGGCCCGTCTAACATTCTGCGAGAAAGTGAGATATTAGACTGGCAGAGAGTTAAAGAAAGAGATATGACAATGAAAACAGACAGAAGGAGAGGTATGACAGATAAGGAATGAGTATTGGAAATCAAAGAGAGAACCTGAGAGAAACAAAGTGATAGAGGGAAAATAGTGACAGAAGAAAAGTGAGCAAGATATAGGAGATTTCTTATTAAAGAGAAATGGGAGCTCTTTAAAGAAAAGAAGGAAAAGTTACGAGAACAGTGTTTGATATTGTAATCAGTGTAAATATATTAAAAGAAGAAGAATCTGACATTTTAAGAAAAACTATGAAAGATGGATCACAACGCCAGAGGTCTTGAATTAATGAAAAGCAGCCTTGATTAATCTATGTTCAACGGGGAACAACACTGCACTGTGAATGAACTATGAGTACCGAGAACCTTTTAGACTGTGCAGTATGTATATTAAATGTTCAGTTACTAAAAATAATGAATAAGTGAAAATAAAGTAAAGATCCCTTTTTACGCCTAGCGCGCATCGGGCATATGGGAAGAGCACCATTATTTTTACAGACTAATCGGCACTAGGTGGGTAATGTGGTCGGCATTACACCAGCCATCTTTACTTCCCCAGGACATATATCCTGGTACTCATTTCAGGCTGGGTCGACCAGCTGCGCCCCATACCACGATAAAAATCCACACAGCCAGAATTTGGTTTCGATCTCTGTACGTTGTAATTACGAGTCAAACTCGCATCGCCTAAGCCACGGACGCCGTTAAAAGTAATGAATGAGTGACTGGCAATGTTTCCGTTAAGACAGGCCATGTCAGAAACTAATATAACATAGAGCTGTCAATGCAACAGGGGAATTTGTGATGCAACAGGGGGAATTTGTGATGCAACAGGAGAACTGGCAGGGAAAATGGCCATGCAGCAGAGGAACTTACGGGGCAAAAGAACTGGCATTCAACAGAGCCACCGGCAATTTAACAAAGAACTGGCGATGCAACAGGAGCATTGGTGATGTAATAAGTTAACTGGCAGGAAAACTGTTGACGCAACAGGGAAACTGATGCAACCGGGGGGGGGGGGTGAAACTGGTGATGCCACAGGCAAACTGGTGATGCAACAGTTTAACTGGTGATGCAGCAGAGGAACTAGCGATGCAGCAGAGGAACTGGAGAATGCAGCAAGAGAACTGGTGATGCATTAAGGAAACTGGCGATGCAATAGGGAAACCGGTGATGCAATAGGGGAACTGACAGTGCAACGAGTGAAACTGCTGTTACAACAGATGAATTGGTAATGCAACAGGAAAACTAGCAATTTAACAAGGTAACTGGCGGATGCAACAAGGAAACTGGTAATGCAGCAAGTGAATTAGTGATGCAGCAGGGAAACGCGCTGCAACAAGGGATCTAGAAACACGAAACTAATAATTTGGACTGGCTATGGAAAGAGGAACGTGTGATACAACAATGAAGTCGGCCGAAGATCTTGGGGGGTTTTTTTTTTCTCCCCGAAGGCTGTGGTGAGAGCAATGTGTGGAACAAGATGTCCTACGTGATATTAAACGTGCCTTCTTATTTCTACTACAGCCTCTCGTCATCTGCAAAAGCTCATCAAATCGAGGATTTCTGTCTCACATTATATAAATCACCCCGGAGGCTTCGCTAGAAATTGATTTTTCTGAGTGTGAAGCAGATTGCGTCCGCTAAATTACATGTGAAGTGTAATTATCTTATTTTGAGGAAATGAAACGTTCTAAGATCCTTAGGACGATCAGAATCAAGATTTTTAAAATTTAAAGTATTAATATTGACCCTACTGCTATCATGGCTTCACAAAAATTCTTGGACATTTAGTACCTGCGAAAAAATACCATGAGGTCCTTACCTGCATGTGATGACAGGGTACACCCCTTCGTGTAATTTTAATGTGCATTCGTTATAACTTCTTGTGGGAATGGGCAGGGTATCAAGGATTTGTTTTCTTGGTTCACCATTAGAGTGCGACTTTTGAATTCGCAGAGGTGGTCGAAACAACGTACAGCAGCCCTGAGAGAAAACAACAGAAAAACAATTTGAATATTTCTTTGTGAGTATTTGCTGAAATGATACAGGGAGGGAAGCGACAAGAGGTATATTAAAACATGATGCTTTCTACTTTGTTCAGTAAGGGAGAAACAGGATGTGAAAGATATCTTGTCGGTCTTCGGTAATGACAGTATGAAAATCGTTTAGTATAGTAGTGAATCGGGTGTGACAGTCAGACATGTTGTAATGAAGAACGTATGTGAAAGAGTATGCGATACAGTAATAAATTGGAATTCAAATACAGTTCTTCTGAGAGGGCGTTCGAATTCTAAATCATTCGAGTTCCAAGGCAAAAAATGTGGTAATCATTGGGGAAAAAAACGGAAACTAAATTCCGCTGTTTCAGGGTCCAACAAACTCATATTTGGAAATGTATTTTCCGAAATTCGGTACGCTATAATTATAGAATTACGTGATAATCATATTTTAATACAAACATAAATACTTAAATAAAAATAGGTAAAAAGTACCTTAATAAAAATTATGACATAGCGCAAAGAAGTAAGAGAGGAAGGAGCATTTAGATAGATTATTATTTGGAAGGTGAGCAACCTTCCTTGATAACTTCAAGAATCCTTTCTGGTTTTTCATATCATTGTCGTTTACCCCTTGTAGAGGTTTTAGGGTCACTAGTTTTTGTTGACACACATCGTTCCAAAGTACTTGTGACCATTTTCTATTTTTCTTAAATATTCGATAATGTTAACATTGAACTAGTTAACAAACGTGTTAGCTAGGGCTCAATTTGGTTGCCACCTCTCAGGTTTTCTACCACGTGGTCAAAAAATCTAGTATTTCAGCATTTCTAATCGTTCCAGCCTCTCCCTCTTCCTCCCCGAAAAAAATAATTTTGCTATCAGTTTCTTCCTTCTGATGCTGGTGAAGGTGCTGAAGCTCTGGCGTCGTCCGCTCAGTCATCGGCATGTAGCTTTCAAGGTGGCGTCCTAGTTCAGAGGTTAAAAAAAAAGTAAGTAAAGATCCCCTTTCACGCCTTGGGCGCATCGGGTATATGGGAAGAGTGTCCCATATTTTTACAGACCAATCGGCACTGGATAGGTAATGTGGTCAGCATTACGCCAGTCGTCTTTACTTCCCCAGGACAGCTATCCTGGTACCCATTTTGGGCTGGGTCGACCTGCGACGCCCCATACCATAATAAAAATTCTAGTTCCGAGGTACATTTTCTTGAAAATTTCGTTCGGATTCAAAGTTGTTCAATTTCTGAGTTGTTCGGATTCCGAGGCACTACTATATCTAAAAGATAACGAGAGACATGCATTAGTTCACAGTGCTCAGAAAATATGCAAATCTGTCAGGTTTTGAAAATGCTGACAGAGTGACAATGTGTGTAATACTGTACAAAATAATAATATTGACTAAAGACGGTGTTGTACAAAATGAGGAATGGGAGAGAGTATCGTTTTACTCTGAGTAAAACTGGAATTGTTGACCTGAAGGCTGTAAAAAAATAGGAGATAATGACAGGCAGACAGTACAGTTAAGACTGCATAAAGCAGGAAATAATGACTGGAGGACGTCGATTTCAAAACTGTATAGAATGGGAAACATTGAACGAAATGAGTATTTTTTAAAAATGTGTGAAAAATGAAATGTTGCCTGTGAGACATTATTTTTTAAACTGTATAAAGCACGAAATGTTGATTGTCAGATGGTATTGTTAGACTGAACAATAGTGGGATTGATGACTTAGAAACGGTGTGTGTAGCCAACCTGCAACAATGGATTTTTTTTTCATTTTTCCATTGTTGACCATGTTTGTAAAGTTGTCTATCATAGGAAATGTTTACTACTCTATATTGTTGATGATAAGCATAGTGATTTCTAGTTTATACAATGTTTAGTTCTAAATTCTTAGCAATGTTTGTAAGGCTATGAAATATAAGAAATATTGGCTATCCTCCGAATAACGGTCGTAAATTATCGAGGCGAAAAATATACACTAACAGGGGACTATAACGCCCTCGCCGAATTGCGAACTTCCGGTAACTTCCGCCACCGCCGAGTGTGTCCCACACACCGCTCACGCTAGGACTCACGAGCAAATAAAATGAAGGAAGCTGCAGGAGATGCTGTAGCTGCTGCTCGTGCGTCCTAGCCATCTAGTTTAGCCTCAATCCACGCTGCGTGAGCGGCGTCGGGGGACACATCTCGGCGGTGGTGGAAGTTCGCAATTCGGCGGTGGCGGAAGTCGCCAGAAGCGCGCATTTAAGACGACGAAAGTGAGTAATTGACACTATAATTTACTACCGTTATTTAGAGGATAGTTGAAATATTTACTCCTCTTCAGTGTTGATGATGTCTCTTATATTGTCTAGTATCAGAAATATTAGAGGGCGCTGTGGTGTTGGCGAAAAGACGCCCGCCGGCGGATCGGTAGGTCATGCGTTAGCGTCCTGACGGAGCTGAATTTTTTTTGTCTCTCTCAAAAATGACCTTGACTCCCAAGTCGACTCAGCCTTAAGTGGGTACCAGGTGCAGTCATGGGAAGTAGAGGCGGCCGATGTGATGCTGACCATATTACCCAACAAGTGCTGACTGATCTTCAAAAATATAGGTCTAGTCTTATATTACCAATATGCCGGAAGGCGTAGAAAATGGACCTTTACTTTTTATCAGAGATATTTACTACTGTCTAGTGTTGATGATATCTCTAACACTGCCCAGTATCGTAAATATTTACTGCTGTCCAGTATTGATGATGTCTCTAACACTGCCCAGTATCGTAAATATTTACTACTGTCCAGTGTTGATGGTGTCTCTAACACTGCCCAGTATCGTAAATATTTACTACTGTACAGTGTTGATGGTGTCTCTAACACTGCCCAGTATCGTAAATATTTACTACTGTCCAGTGTAGATGGTGTCTCTAACACTGCCCAGTATCGTAAATATTTACTACTGTCCAGTGTTGATGGTGTCTCTAACACTGCCCAGTATCGTAAATATTTACTACTGTCCAGTGTTGATGGTGTCTCTAACACTGCCCAGTATCGTAAATATTTACTACTGTCCAGTGTTGATGGTGTCTCTAACACTGCCCAGTATCGTAAATATTTACTACTGTCCAGTGTTGATGGTGTCTCTAACACTGCCCAGTATCGTAAATATGTACTACTGTCCAGTGTTGATGGTGTCTCTAACACTGCCCAGTATCGTAAATATTTACTACTGTACAGTGTTGATGGTGTCTCTAACACTGCCCATTATCGTAAATATTTACTACTGTCCAGTGTTGATGGTGTCTCTAACACTGCCCAGTATCGTAAATATTTACTACTGTCCAGTGTTGATGGTGTCTCTAACACTGCCCAGTATCGTAAATATTTACTACTGTCCAGTGTTGATGGTGTCTCTAACACTGCCCAGCATCGTAAATATTTACTGCTGTCCAGTGTTGATGATGTCTCTAACACTGCCCAGCATCGTAAATATTTACTGCTGTCCAGTATTGATGATGTCTCTAACACTGCCCAGTATCGTAAATATTTACTACTGTCCAGTGTTGATGGTGTCTCTAACACTGCCCAGTATCGTAAATATTTACTACTGTCCAGTGTTGATGGTGTCTCTAACACTGCCCAGTATCGTAAATATTTACTACTGTCCAGTGTTGATGGTGTCTCTAACACTGCCCAGTATCGTAAATATTTACTACTGTCCAGTGTTGATGGTGTCTCTAACACTGCCCAGTATCGTAAATATTTACTACTGTCCAGTGTTGATGGTGTCTCTAACACTGCTCAGTATCGTAAATATTTACTACTGTCCAGTGTTGATGGTGTCTCTAACGCTGCCCAGTATCGTAAATATTTACTACTGTCCAGTGTTGATGGTGTCTCTAACACTGCCCAGTATCGTAAATATTTACTACTGTCCAGTGTTGATGGTGTCTCTAACACTGCCCAGTATCGTAAATATTTACTACTGTACAGTGTTGATGGTGTCTCTAACACTGCCCATTATCGTAAATATTTACTACTGTACAGTGTTGATGGTGTCTCTAACACTGCCCATTATCGTAAATATTTACTACTGTCCAGTGTTGATGGTGTCTCTAACACTGCCCAGTATCGTAAATATTTACTACTGTCCAGTGTTGATGGTGTCTCTAACACTGCCCAGTATCGTAAATATTTACTACTGTCCAGTGTTGATGGTGTCTCTAACACTGCCCAGCATCGTAAATATTTACTGCTGTCCAGTGTTGATGATGTCTCTAACACTGCCCAGTATCGTAAATATTTACTACTGTCCAGTGTTGATGGTGTCTCTAACACTGCCCAGTATCGTAAATATTTACTACTGTCCAGTTTTTTGTTTTTTTTTTCATCGAACACCGGCTGTGAATTCCAGTGGAAGGTCCCGGTTAATCGTTCGCTTGGACTTTTGGCTTTCACCTGGACCTGATTTTTGCGTGTACAACCGTTTTTCATTTCCCTGCCTCTTGGGCAGCTGTACGCCGACTTCGAAGGAAGACGTCAGGCCTATTTCTAGGGTGACTGTGGCCATTGTTTTGTGTGAGTCGAGACGTTGCCTGATTTGTGTGGTGTCCATTTTGTCTCCTTCGCCGCAGGTATTGCCCCCGGAGTACCCCTTTGGGGCAGCCCCCTGTGGAACAGTTGGCCCTCAAGGGAAGGCAGGGGCAGATCATGGGCATTCCCCGCCATCCAAGGAGGCTTCCATGCATGCAGAGCCGGCACATATCGCTCTGGTTCTGGGCTCTCCCAAGGAATCGTCACGTCCTGCACATGCCTGCTTAACCTCACAACCGTATCAGGCCTCCCGTTCGACAGGGGCTGCGCCCTCTGGAAGTCAGCGGGAAGCAGCCCGTGGGTTTTGGACTTTTGTGCCCACACAGATAGGTACATTAGCCCGACAGAATTTCACATTCTGAATCAGGCATATCGTTATCAGTTTTGTCCCAACACTCGGGCGAGTGGGGTCTTTGGGTGTGGATATTCGGTCTTTTTCAGTTCAGTGCAAATTTTGATGGTCAGATTTTGATCCGAATGATCTAGTTTTGTCGGACATTTAGGCTTAGCCATCCGATGGATGATTGCTGTTGTGGCGTACCCCAGCGCGGTGACGACGACACTGAGGGTTAACCGAGGATGTACGTGAATGGCCAGCCTATGGATGGTTGTTGTTGTGGTGCACCTCAGCGCGGTGTCGACGACACTGAGGGCCAACCGGGGATGCACAAGGATGGCCAGCCCATGGATGGTTCCTGTTGTGGTGCACCTCAGAGCGGTGACGACGACACTGAGGGTTAACAGTCTCCGCAGTCTTTTAACCAAGGGTTGTAATTTTAGCTGTACGTTTGTCAACCCTACTCATGTTCCTAATGAGTTTTGATAACATTTTTCACCCAAACGTTTGGGGGCGGGCTGATGAAAGCCACAAGGACACATCACCTCTGGGGGCCGCCAAACTCCGAGATCCCCTGACAGCTCTGTTAATGCTCATTTGAGACATTATCCGTGGCGCACGACGGGGACGTGCTGTAGGGGTCTTGCGTGAGGTTCCGTACAACCAGGATAGTGAAGGACTGGCGCCCGAGTGACGTACGGAGTATCTCCTTATACACATCATGTTGGACTTAAACTTCCCCTCACGCCTGTGACATAAATCACCGCGCCACTACTGTCCAGTGTTGATGGTGTCTCTAACACTGCCCATTATCGTAAATATTTACTACTGTCCAGTGTTGATGGTGTCTCTAACACTGCCCATTATCGTAAATATTTACTACTGTCCAGTGTTGATGGTGTCTCTAACACTGCCCAGTATCGTAAATATTTACTACTGTACAGTGTTGATGATGTCTCTAACACTGCCCAGTATCGTAAATATTTACTACTGTCCAGTTTTGATGATATCTCCAACACTGCCCAGTATCATAAATATTTACTGCTGTCCAGTATTGATGACATCTCTAACACTTCCCAGTATCGTAAATATTTACTACTGTACAGTGTTGATGATGTCTCTAACACTGCCCAGTATCATAAATATTTACTGCTGTCAGTGTTGATGATGTCTCTAACACTGCCCAGTATCGTAAATATTTACTGCTGTTCAGTTTTGAAGATGTCTCTATCAATGCTCAGTATCATAAATATTTACTGCTGTACAGTTTTGAAGATGTCTCTAACACTGCCCAGTATCGTAAATATTTACTACTATCCAGTGTTGATGATGTCTCTAACACTGCCCAGTATCATAAATATTTACTGCTGTTCAGTTTTGAAGATGTCTCTAACACTGCCCAGTATCATAAATATTTACTGCTGTTCAGTTTTGAAGATGTCACTAACACTGCCCAGTATCAAAAATATTCACTGCTGTACAGTTGTGTCGATGTTTATGAGTTTGTCATGTCGTCGTTCTTGACAATATTTGCAATGATATACTTGAAACATTAAATGTAAAATATCGCTTGGTGTGTCATATAAATTGATTTGAAAAAATAAATACAATTTTCAAAGACATTGGTTCATTAGGTCATTTTTTCTTTTCTTTTTTTTTTTTAGTAAAATATGTGCAAGATTGTTGAATTCACTATATAAATCGTGTGCTTTGTTTAATCTCATAATATTAAAGTGGTGGCATCTAGCCCAAATACTGACAAACGCTGAGACAGATAGATTTCATAGGTTCGAATCTCAAGTCCAAACTCGTGTAAAATTTAAAAGAAAAATGTAAAAGTGACTATATATGAAGCAAACGGAAGGGAGAGATCACTTCCTGCCCTAGCGATGTAAGGCATTCCAGGAGTCGAGAACAGAAGAAGTGTAGATACATAATTATAATAATATAAATAATAATAACAATTATTGCACACATTACAATGTTTAAGCTCCTTGAGCCATCCTACCCCTAGAACATTATGAATGGGTTGAGCCACCCCACCCCTAGAACATTATGAATGGGTTGAGCGTCCCCCGGGCCACAATAATATCTTCGAGGCCGTGCGCCTGTAATTAAATCAAACTTTAATGAAAACCTGTTTACATTTCAGTGTTGAGTCTTTTTGCTACTGACCAACTTTAATAGTTCCTCATGCTGTGGTGACCCTTTAATAGTTCCTCATGCTGTGGTGACCCTTTAATAGTTCCTCATGCTGTGGTGACCCTTTAATAGTTACTCATGTTGTGGTGACCCTTTAATAGTTCCTCATGCTGTGGTGAGCTTTTAATAGTTCCTCATGCTGTGGTGACCCTTTAATAGTTCCTCATGCTGTGGTGACCCTTTAATAGTTCCTCATGTTGTGGTGACCCTTTAATAGTTCCTCATGTTGTGGTGACCCTTTAATAGTTCCTCATGTTGTGGTGACCCTTTAATAGTTCCTCATGCTGTGGTGACCCTTTAATAGTTCCTCATGTTGTGGTGACCCTTTAATAGTTCCTCATGTTGTGGTGACCCTTTAATAGTTCCTCATGTTGTGGTGACCCTTTAATAGTTCCTCATGTTGTGGTGACCCTTTAATAGTTCCTCATGTTGTGGTGACCCTTTAATAGTTCCTCATGTTGTGGTGACCCTTTAATAGTTCCTCATGTTGTGGTGACCCTTTAATAGTTCCTCATGTTGTGGTGACCCTTTAATAGTTCCTCATGTTGTGGTGACCCTTTAATAGTTCCTCATGTTGTGGTGACCCTTTAATAGTTCCTCATGTTGTGGTGACCCTTTAATAGTTCCTCATGTTGTGGTGACCCTTTAATAGTTCCTCATGTTGTGGTGACCCTTTTAATAGTTTCCTCATGTTGTGGTGACCCTTTAATAGTTCCTCATGTTGTGGTGACCCTTTAATAGTTCCTCATGTTGTGGTGACCCTTTAATAGTTCCTCATGTTGTGGTGACCCTTTAATAGTTCCTCATGTTGTGGTGACCCTTTAATAGTTCCTCATGTTGTGGTGACCCTTTAATAGTCGCTTTGTTGCGGCGACCCTTTAATAGTTTCTCATGTTGTGGTGACCCTTTAATAGTTCCTCATGTTGTGGTGACCCTTTAATAGTTCCTCATGCTGTGGTGACCCTTTAATAGTTCCTTATGTTGTGGTGACCCTTTAATAGTTCCTTATGTTGTGGTGACCCTTTAATAGTTCCTCATGTTGTGGTGACCCTTTAATAGTTCCTTATGTTGTGGTGACCCTTTAATAGTTCCTTATGTTGCGGCAACCCTTTAATAGTTCCTTATGTTGTAGTGACCCTTTAATACAGTTCCTCATGTTGTGATGACCCTTTAATAGTTCCTCTTGTTGTGGTGACCCTTTATAGTTCCTCATGTTGTGGTGACCCTTTAATAGTTCCTCATGTTGTGGTGACCCTTTAATAGTTCCTCATGTTGTGGTGACCCTTTAATAGTTCCTCATGTTGGGGTGACCCTTTAATAGTTGTGGTGACCCTTTAATAGTTCCTAATGCTGTGGTGACCCTTTAATTGTTCCTCATGTTGTGGTGATACCCAACCATAAATTTGTTTTCGTTGCTACTTCCTATCTTCAGTGAATATGTGTTTTCCGATGGTCTTAGGCGACCTAAGTGAAAGCGTCACAACCCACAGGTTGAGAATCGCTGCCTTAGAGTTTCTCTTAGATGTCCTCGTTTCTTCAGTCCCTCTATTTCTTTTTTTCAGTGCCTTTTTGGTGATTATGTTTTGTCGCTTCTCAGAATATGTCTAATAAAGTGCCATCTTCGATGTCTTGAGACTGCTGAAACTAGTGGTTACCTGTGCATTTCTCTTGTTTGTCCACTCCTCTTGAATTGATCCCATCTTATTGTAATAATTGTAAGATATGTAGGCGTATAATCACAACTGAAATATATGGACTCTGAGAATTTGTGTGTTTACAGAAGAATGAGTCGGCTCTGTGGCTAAGTCGATGCGAACGCTTCGTAATGCCGGGTTCGATCCCAGCTGGGGGCTATGCGCCATGCGTTGGTTTCGACAGTGGTATTAAAGAAGCTGACCGTCCAGGAAAACAACGGCAAACTACTGGACGTAAATTTTGCCTAGAAAAACCAAACAATAGCCAGGGGCTGTTGGTGTTGGTTCTGCAACGTCCTGTAAAGGATACGCAACTAACCTTTGAACAGGAGAATGAAAAGAACGCTTTGAGCAGATAATTCATGTAATGAGGATTTCTGTAAAGATAGTCATCCTGAAAGATAAGCGACTGCTGGTAACAGAAGAAAAGGGCCACCCGAACTCAAACACTCGCTGAACTAACAGGCGTGCAACGCCATACTGGGCTTTCATTCGACGATGAATTTCTATAAGTTGCACGTCTTCGCTGATCAACAAAGGGATAACAGAACGCTGCTCTTCCTTAGTGCATGTCAAAAGTGAGGTTGCCATCTGTAAACTGTCATTATGACGTCACAGTGTTCGTTTGCAGGAGGATGCCACGTGCTTAACAATTTGGACATATTTAAAAATACTACTGACAGGTTACGAGACAAAAGGGCATGGTTATAGTAATTTCTACTACACTTTTGATGTTTTAATTTGTGGGACCCTTGAAGTCAACTTTCCAATAAACTGCAACCAGGAAAGACACAAAAGACACGAAACGGAAAAAAAAAAATCTCATTGACTGCGCATGTCATTCAAAGTGGACAAATGAAGTACGCTGTGACAACAAAGATGTTTAAAGGCAAGCACTGCAGGTGAAAGACTGAGAGAATTTTTGTGTGTTGTGCTAACTCACGACCTAGTAACGTCCTACTGTATTAAATTCTAGTATGTGTCTTGCATACACTTCTTAAGCTCTTTCACTCCAGGAAGGTCTTCTTTATGGCTTTTTCAAGGCAATAGGAAAGACATCACATTCATTGGTGTACTACTTGCACACGAATGTTGAATGTTGAATTGAGAATCGACATCATAGCACTCGGGACACTCTCATAAGGACGCCGTCCCCATCTTCAGCGGCATGCGAAGAGTTAAAATTCTGATGGTATCAATAACTGTCTGACTGTACATGCGTCTCGCCTTTTCCTTGATCGTCGGCCAGATCCCCTGGTAACTCCTCGCTGCGCCATTCTCCTCAGACCGTAATGATATTTTTGTGCCTACGCAGTGTTCTCTCGCTCCCAAAGGCCCTCGCAACATCTAGCTTGTCATACATCAGTTCAGCACCAAGTTTTGCAGAACCAGCCAGCCTGTCTGCCTGCTCGTTTTCCAACAGACGAGCATGACCTGGAAAAAAAATCTAAAGGACTCTAACTACTTGCTCACGGTCCAATCACACCTGCTTGTTAGAAAAGAGTATATTTTCAGAACGCTAAAGAGTCTCGTGTTAAATATAGGATGACAACATGTGCAACACATGTTGAATCACAGAGACAAGTGATATATAACGCGTTTCTTGGGATGTATAGATACAAAGCCCTGCAACACAGTCACCAGTGGCCAACAGCATC
This sequence comes from Candidula unifasciata, assembly GCA_905116865.2. Lineage (NCBI taxonomy): Eukaryota > Metazoa > Mollusca > Gastropoda > Stylommatophora > Geomitridae > Candidula > Candidula unifasciata. The sequence goes on from CAJHNH020002063.1 coordinate 30,476, forward strand.
AACTTCTCCTTTAGAGTCGGAGTGCAAACTCCTGAGAAGCATGGCACTAATTTTCTGTACTCAGATAAATGAGATCTGCTAAGAGGATGTGCACGAAACTCTGAAGTCCTGGAAAAAACCAAACTTGGACGAACAGCCAGGACTTTCAGACGGAGTTCACAAAGGGTGAATCTAGGATAAAAAGAAAATTCTTTTTCAACGGTGGGTTCCAAATATTCTGATTTTATTACTAGGTTCTTCTTAGTCTGTCCTATCCAATGTCAACGCCTTTTCCTCACCACCTGTTTTACTAGAATTTCTTTAATTTTCTCCCAGAGTTCCATGTTATTGATTCAGTAAAACAATTTAGTTCCTTTTATGCCCGGCTCTCTAGCGTAGTTGGCTAAACCGGATTGCGCGGAGACCGGGTGACGAACTCCTTGTGGTCTGGGTTCAATCCCGGGGGTAGGCAGGAAAGCCACATTTTCTCCCAGATTTACGGTATTTACAATGGAATCAAGGCCGAAAGGTTGCGATATCCTAAGCCTAATTGTTACAACTCATGGCTTCTTACTTTCCTTTTATTCTGCACAAACAATGTTAACTATCGTTGGGGGAGAAAAAGCAAAGTCTCACACATTTTTTGCTACGAATAATGAATGGGATGGTTTGTTAACCTCCTTGTTTGTTGTTCTCCCCAACAATTTCGGAAATTATCTGGTTGCCATTTTGCTAAAGGTTGGGTTGACCCGAGAGCCGCAGTGATTAAAAAAAAAAGAAACAAAACCCAATCAAACTTTATAAAAAGCCTTTAAAAAAAAAAAAAAAATAACTGGCATCGAGGAATTGATACTGGGATACGCTGTTAGCAGGCAGAATAACTAGCTACTGAGACCACGTTTCCGGGAGGCACGATACCGATATGCAAAACAAACTCGAGCACCCTTTTAATTGTGGACTGGCTTAGGAATAAATCCCCAAAGAGCTTGTAGGACTGATTTCTAAATCCTTTAATACGCATAATAGTAAAGTAAAGTAAAGATCCCTTTCCACGCCTTTAGGGGTATCGGGTATATGGGAAGATCGCCCATATTTTTACAGACCATTAGCACTCGATGGGTAATGTGGTCAGCATTACGCCGGCTGTCTTTACTTTCCCAGGACAGCCCATCCTGGTACCAATTTAAGGCTGGGTCCCCATACTATGATAAAAATCCACGCAGCCAGCAGTGGGTTTGGAACACGGTACGCTGGATTACGAGTCGGACTCGTAACGCCTTAGCCACGGACGCCGCAATACGCATAATACGACGCCTTAAATTATTTATCCACGACACATGAAAAGTCCGTGTTCCTGCTTTTTAAAGAGCCAAAGCCGAGCTCGCTAGCACAGTTGGCTAAACCTGACTGCGCGGCGACCGGGTGGCGAACTCCTTGTGGTCCGGGCTCACCCCCGGGGGGGACATGGCCATAAAAGCCACATTCCTACCAGAATTACCGTATCTATTATGGAATCAAGGCCGAAGGGTTGCGATATTCCATAGTACCGAGCCAAAGTGTTTAACAACTCATGGTTTCTGGATACTTGAAAAAAAAAAAAAAAAGAAGAAAAACAGTAAAGAGCCAAAAGTTTCTGCTAATCCCTTGACGCAAAAAAGACGCCATGCAATATTATAAATTTGCTAATGTAATATCGATTTCATTTTCCCCAGTAATTTACTGCATTCATTACTCCCTGGAAATCTTCAGTGACGTAAGTAAACCATCGTAGACTAGGACAGAATTATTATCTGGTAGTATCGATCCTTTCTGCCAGGGTCATCTATTTACAATTTTAGGCAATTCTCTGAGGAGCGGCTGGTCGAGCGGTTAAGAACGCTCGACCCACATTCGAGAGACCCAGATTTGAATCCATGGTATCCTTGTGTGGGTTTCAAGATCCCGTTGTGCTAAAAAAAGAAAAGACTAATCGCCCCCCTTCCTCAACAAATTAGTACGGTTTTTTTCGGAGTGCATCTGTCGTCAATGAGGCGAGGAAGCAGACTGTACACTCCGGCAGAAAGTCATGGTCATCTGTCCACGTCTGGACAATGGTGTTATTCCAGAGTTTTGCGTGCACAACCGTTGTGCAGATCTGGCGTATGAACGTGCAGACTGCTGGTTCCTTATATCTTATTTCAAAGGAAAAAAAACCTATTATTCGCTTTTAACAACATCTTGTTTGGGGTCAGTGGAGCTATTCTTGCGCCCCCCCCCCCCCCCTTTCCACTCAACCCGCCCACTAAATGGGGCACTGAAACCCACATTTAGAGTTTTTCAACACAAGCACGAATTTTTTATTCCAAAATTATTTCAGCTTTAACATTTGAAAGTTAAAAATGGAAAATAACTAAAGAAATGAAATTTAAATGCAGTGTAAAGCAGATGCTTGGTGAAATTTATGAACATTGAATGGAATAAGTTCAATAAATTGACGGGGGAAAAAATGAGATATGTCTGGACAACATTTGTACGATTTGTTATAAATCAAAGAGGATGGCAATATATTGGGTACATTACGAGGGAAAACTGATAGATAAACATCATTTTATCTTCTTTTCTCTACTCATGGAATGCCTCGCGGCGTCAGGGCAGGAAGAAATCTCTGGAACAGGTTCTTCTGTTCGCTTCGTCTAAAATACTTTTCAGTCTGATATTTCTGCGATCCATCTTCTAGGTAGTCAACCTTTGGAACTTACCGCTGTAAAGGTGTCTAGAATTTTCTGAAACAATACAAATTAATTGAAGTAAGTTTCTCAAAAATAATAAATCGCCCAGATTATATGTCGAACTGAAATTTCTCTCACTGAAAAGGGAGACATCGATTGTGACACTGACAACTATAAACCTCTGTTAACTACAGTAAACAGACGGAAAATGCAATGATACGGACATGCGATAAGATCTAACGGCATCTCAAAACAACAATACTACAGGGCTCAGTGGAAATGAAGATGAGAAGAGGCAGACCAAAAATGACCGGGCTACAGAACCTAACAGACTGAACAGGCCCTATCATGTAATTATGAAGTCCATCGCATCTGACCGTTAAATGTGGAGGGAGCTGACCAGAAAGTCAAAACAAACTGGTGACCCAACATCACGCAGTCTTACCGGATGATGATGATGATGAAGATAAGGATAAGATTGCAGTAAACATAACAGATACATAAGAAGCATAATATTACGGGAATAGTCTTCGCAGGAAACATAGCGACAAAGACAACAGGTTACTGGGTCATGATCTAATCAGCATGAAGGTAAAGAAATTTACAAACCTCCAACAGTAAACGTAAATTACCTTTCTTCATTCCAATGACTGCTAGACTAATATTATTCTAGATGAATAGGTAATAGATAGGTGATTTGATAAACTCCCTCTAGCCGCCTTTACCTCCCAGGACATCACCTCGTACCCATTTTAGGCTGATTAGACTTGGAATACAATGTCAGTTTTGATTTTGTTTTTAATTTCTCTCAATAGGGATTCAAACCATAGCCCGTCGGATCTTAAGGCGAGCTTTTAGCCACTACGCACTCGGTACTACCACATTATGGGCTATGATAACTACTCTCTTTATATAAGAAAGTCGGGGTTTTGCCAACACTTTTTTAGCAGCACACAGCCACACGACAGATCCTGAATAATGTAACCAGATAATGCGATGTATTTGCAATTACGTCAATAACTTACGCGGCAAACAGATATGAATACAAAGACTTGGTCACAATGTTACGAAAGAAGAAAGAGTGAAAAAGACTGAAATATTAATGAAAGGAAACATGACTAAGATGCGGGGCGAAAGGCAATACACACGCCAATACAAGAGAGCATTTCGACCACCGCCTTCATTTGTCTGCGTTTCCGCTCCAGGCTGCTGCCAGAAGGTTTGACTCCAGCTGTAACTCTGAGAATCTCATTCTAGGTGGCAGAAAAAAAGGCATATTCTAGATGAAATGTTTAACCTCAAAGGAAAAGATAATCAAAACACCTTAACAGTTACATAAAATATGCCCTGCGTTATGTGTATAACAATATTCCGAAAAAGAATCATCACAGGAGCTACGGAGTGTGTGCCCTGTGCTTGATACAATCTTCATGTGCTAGAATCGAAGCCTAAAGAGAATGTTGTATTAGAGGATGAGAGGAAATAAAATAAAGGATTAAAAAAAATTTACATCTTAGACCTATCTCTACTCCAAATCTACAAGAGCTCTAACAAATAACGTCGTGGTGAGTGTAAGCCAACATACGCTCAAGCTGCCTCAGTAACTAGAGAAAAAAGTTCGTTAGACCAATAGTGTCTTAACCCAGATAGGAGTTATTCTATATGAAGTCTAATCAGTAGTAACAGTAAAACTAGTCACACTAACTACACGTCCTAACCCAAATCAAAACAACTGGACCTATAATTATCACATTAAACATCTGTTTATTTTACTTTACACAAAACTAACACTACACAGATAACGCATAGATGTGCTTAACATCTCATCTAGCAAAGATTAAAATTTGCTCTAGCGACATAAAATGTAATATACCTGAACGATGTTACACTGGAGTATTTATAAATATCTACCGCTTTAACTACTGAAAACGTACCACCACCATAAAGTCAGCGAGACAAACCGTCCATCCCCACAATGCCGCCCGAACACATGCTGCTGAGCCCATGTACGATGCTGCTGAATAGGATCTGTCCATTCGCGACTGCGGAGTCAGAATCCGGAAAGCCAAATAGACCGTTTTCCGGATGCATCGGCTTTATTTTTAAATATAAACTTCCGATCCCCGTTTGCCAGATTTTTAACCGCTTGCAGCCTACTCACAATTATTCTACCGGCGTTGGCCACCCGGCTACATTTAGATGGTAACTAAGAGTGGAAGACAATAGATAAAAAGGCAGAGAAATAGAGCGCGAGCCCGGAGCTTCACACGAGAAACGGAGCGTCTAGGATTAAAGCATATTAGAGTGGGTTACTGGAATTTCCGCAGTGCCAAGCAGAGGAAATATGTCCTGGAGAGGCTGATTTATGACTTTGATATCATCATGCTGCAGGAGTTAAACACACACACACACACACACACACACACACACATATATATACATATATATATATATATATATATATATATATATATATATATATATATATGCGAATGTCTTAGATACATTAGTTATATAAATCATACTGGACAGAGAAGACATGGGCAATGTCTGCTGGTGAAGAATAGGGTGAAGCATGTGGTACTTGACCTGGGCCAGTGGAATCATAGTACATCAGATGTTCAGTGTATCATCATCATCAGGTGCCTTGCCGACTGGCGTGGGCGATCATGCCTCTCCACAATCTGCGATCTCCTGCAGCATGTGTCAGTTCGTGTGCTGACACACCTCCATGCCATGCAACAAGACTGTCAAGAATCTTCTCTCGTTGTCTTCCTCTATACCTCCTTCCACTGATCTTTCCAGTGGTCACAACATGTTCAGTTTTCCCTTTTCCCATAACATGGCCGAACAATGTGTGATACCATCTTCATGGTAAAAAATATGTTCAGTGTATACAGCTAGATAATGGGTACTCAACCTGGAATTTAGTAAATGTTTATGCTGCTGTTGACTCTCTTGTCACAAAGAACTGTGCAGATATGGTTAACATTTAACCCCACAGAGCTATACTTATCACAAAAAACTGACGTGCGCATCTCTCCCAGTGCGGGTCGGCAAGTACCAGAATGATGAAAATGAATCGTTTTATAAACACTTGAAAGACATCATGTTAACAATATTTACGAGGTCGCAACGGCTGCCCTGGCAGGATCAAAGAGCAATAACGATTCGATCAGCAACATTTCACAAATTAAACATATCTGCTCAACCAGTGCTGACATATTAACAATTGTACGCGTAATCAGGCAGAAAGGTTTTCACTGTTTGTACTGAGACGATATGTAATCTTGACGCAGATGAAAGATGTGATCGATCGATTGACTATGATTTATTATTACATGTGTATTGCTCGTGAAGAGCATGTACTGCAAACAGGATCGCAATCACTGTCCTTAGAATGTAAGTGTCTTTACTGATAATACTACAGTCCTTCTAGTGCGGGTAATAAGTTTTCTTGGTACTGTTAATTTCTGTTAAAATATCTTCATTACTCTTTATTAATTTTTTTTGTCATCTGTAGTGTTCTCATCGTCGGCACTGTGGCTAAGTAGATGCAAACGCTTTGTAATGCCGGGATGCCGGGTTCGATCCTAGCTGCGGGCCATGGGTCTTGCGTTGGTTTCGACAGTGGTATCAAGAAAGCCGACCTTCCAGAAAGCAATGACAAACTACTGGACGTAAATTTGACTAGAAAAACCAAACAACAGACAGGGGCTGTTGGTTGGTTCTGCAACGTCCTGTAAAGACTGCGCAACTATCCAGTGTTCTCGTCATTCGTCTATAAAACCACATCCGTGCAGCTTTCACATAATTGTTCGCTGATGGGTGGTAAGTTTTCTTTGCTTGCATCAGAGCTGGCAAGAGTTGGCAAACAAAGACAGGTTACATTGATTATTCTATATTTATTGTTATGAGGGGTTAGCCTGACGGCATTATGGACACCTTTGTGTGTGCTGAGATTTACACCTCAAAATAAATATACAAGCATAAAAGTTCAGATCCACGCTGACTGACAAGACATCTCGTACATCTGCTGTGCCATTCTTGCCAACAACACCCACATGTTTCGACAGGAATATTAAGATGCGATAAGAGTTGTTTCTGAGAGATAAGTCGTTGCAAATAACGCCTATTCGATTTCTATACTTTATTTTTATTTCTTACATGGCTGAACCATTTTTATTCACACATATGTGAAGTTAAATAAAACGATTAACAACTTGATAGCTTTATAACTAAAAGATAGAAATTCACTAGCTCTCAGCAATGTATAGTACCCCAATCATGTGCGGCTACAATGTATAGTGCCCCAATCATGTGTGGCTTTAATGTATAGTGCCCCAATCATGTGTGGCTACCATGTATAGTACCCCAATCATGTGCGGCCACCATGTATAGTACCTCAATCATGGGCAGCTACCATGTATAGTACCCCAATCATGTGCGGCTACCATGTATAGTGCCCCAATCATGTGTGGCTACAATGTATAGTGCCCCAGTCATGTGTGGCTACAATGTATAGTGCCCCAATCATGTGTGGCTTCAATGTATAGTGCCCCAATCATGTGCGGCTACTATGTATAGTACCCCAATAATTTGCGGCTACCATGTATAGTACCTCAATCATGGGCAGCTACCATGTATAGTACCCCAATCATGTGCGGCTACCATGTATAGTACCCCAATCACGTGTGGCTACAATGTATAGTACCCCAATCATGTGTGGCTACAATGTATAGTACACCAATCATGTGTGGCTACAATGTATAGTGCCCCAGTCATGTATGGCTACAATGTATAGCGCCCCAATCATGTGTGGCTATAATGTATAGTGCCCCAATCATGTGTGGCTACAATGTATAGCGCCCTAGTCATGTGTGGCTATAATGTATAGTGCCCCAATCATGTGCGGCTACAATGTATAGTGCCCCAATCATGCGCGGTTACAATATATAGTGCCCCAATCATGTGCGGCTACTATGTATAGTACCCCAATAATTTGCGGCTACCATGTATAGTACCTCAATCATGGGCAGCTACCATGTATAGTACCCCAATCATGTGCGGCTACCATGTATAGTACCCTAATCACGTGTGGCTACAATGTATAGTACCCCAATCATGTGTGGCTACAATGTATAGTACACCAATCATGTGTGGCTACAATGTATAGTGCCCCAGTCATGTATGGCTTCAATGTATAGCGCCCCAATCATGTGTGGCTATAATGTATAGTGCCCCAATCATGTGTGGCTACAATGTATAGCGCCCTAGTCATGTGTGGCTATAATGTATAGTGCCCCAATCATGTGCGGCTACAATGTATAGTGCCCCAATCATGTGCGGTTACAATATATAGTGCCCCAATCATGTGCAGCTACAATGTATAGTGCCCCAATCATGTGCGGTTATAATTTATAATGCCTCAATCATGTGCGGCTACAATGTATTGTGCCCCAATCATGTGAGGTTACAATATATAGTGCCACAATCATGTGCGGCTACAATGTATAGTTCACGTGTGGCTACAATGTATAGTGCCCCAATCATGTGCGGTTATAATATATAGTGCCCCAATCATGTGCGGCTACAATGTATAGTGCCCTAGTCATGTAGCCGCATTTGATTATGCGAAAATGTTTCGCAGACAACCAAGAATTTTCGACAAATCCGCTGGTGCCCACGGCTTTACACCAAACGAAAAACAGTGTTTTATCTGCAGAAATGTATCCAGTTTACATTTTAAGGGCATCCCGTCTTGCAAGGTCTGAAGTACCGACGAAAAGCAGCTGTCGGTCAACAGTTCTTTGACGCTGGTCCAGTGGTTGGATAATACCACTCCCAATAAAACCCCATCTGTTCAGAACAAGTGTGTCTCTACACTGTATCCATCAGCGTATATCAGTTTATATGAAAAAAACCCAGTAAACTCACGAGTGTAGAATGGAGAGGCAGCATGGTAACAGAGTGGTCAAATATATCTTTATGTGGCCCCACAAGAAACACTCAGAGAAGACCCTCCAAGTCTGTCAAGACCAAGAGGAAAAAACCCAACTATTCGAATAAGAGTCATTTGGTGACTCCGGGCAAATACTTGACAGGAACTGCATTTTCCCTGTTGTTTACCATACACCATACAGGCGATTACTGGCGTTGGCTCAAGCTGTGACAATTAAAATGAATTCCTTGTGGGGAAACAAAACAAGAAATACAGGCAAATGGTAAATCTGAAATTGACATGGTTGTCATCTGACTGTCTTGAATTTTCAGTGTTTTACGCGTTTTTTTTTGTGTGACTTTCAGTGTAAAGTCATCAGTTTGTGTGTGTGTGTGTGTGTGTGTGTGTGTGTGTACGTGTGTGTGTGCGCGCGCGCGTGTGTGTGTGTGTGTGCATGTGTGTGTATGCTATCTCACTCTAAATATGGTCAACCATGTGGAAAAATAAAATAAAAACAAGCAATCAATTTGTGTGTGCGATATTAACACGGTAAGGCACCGCAATCAGATTTCATTACGTTTTGAAATCTACCGGGTCGATTCTGCCATCCAGTAGATTGTCTGTATACCCGGGAAATCTTCGGATATTACCAATCACATTTATAGGCGCTGAAACTCTGAAGGCTCAGGCAACTGATCCTCCCTTAATTTCTTTTGTTTTTCAAAGTAGTATGTTGACTCAGCTCTCCGCCTCTTTTTGACAATTTGCGACATAGCTAAATGCCTTTTCACCTTTTCCTTCTCAACCACATAGAGATGTTTTCTTTTGAAGTATCTGCAAATTGTTTATTATTTCGCATATATAATTCTTTTTTACATTTTCAGTATATAGTACTAAAATTACAAAATTAGTAACCATGGAAATAATGTGTCTAAGAAAGACTGCAGGAGTGACCAGAGGAGATAAAATCAGGAATGAGGCCATACGAGATAACGTCAGCACAGAACCAATTCTAAATTACATACAAAGACAGCAAATCAAATAGTTTTGCCCACTTGAAGAGAATGCCCCCTGATGCTATTCCACACAAGGCATATACCAAAAGAGGATAGGGACGTAGAGCAAGAGGTAGACCAAGAACAAGAAAACTACAGCACTACGAAGTGTCTATGGATGAACCAGCCAGAACAATACGAAGCAGGACATTATATCTCCCTCGACACCCGAAGCGGTAAAAGAGGACGTGGAGAAGAATTACTAAAACTACTATTATTATTGTTGCGCACTATAAGAAGACATAGGAATCTTGACCCCCGTCCTCTCCCCAAGTGAAGTCTTAAGTCATGGATCCCCTGATCGGAGGCCACACCAGCATAGGTGCCCCAGGCTAACCTGTGTACATCAATTAAGGACTTGCCATTTTAAAAAAAAAATCATGTCAGTGAATGGTGGTCGTAGGGGCCCAATACACTGGGGTTTTTTTTTCAGGGGTCGGTAAAACTAGCGTCAGTCTTCCTATGGACCGCCCATAAACACACTAGCTCACTTTTGATTGGTAGTTTCTGAACCTGTCACCCTGGTGCTAGGGTACGGGGGTGTTCCGCAATGCCATTGATTTCGCGTGTTGTATATTTCAGCACGCCAGTGCTTTTAATACTCCAAAAATATTGGCAAACTGGGTCTAACACAACATCCCTAGCGAATGCTGCAACCTGTGTCACAGGCATTCTCTTTCTCGGAATAAAAACGTAAATGCAAGACAACACAGAAATCAAACAACAGAGCGGTACACCCGTAACCTGCATGAAAGTAGACCAGCCCAACAAACTTGTGAATGAAACGTGACCTACTTTTTTGGGGAGACTAACTTAAACCTAACACAGGGGTCTCCCCAATGCTGTTAAAACGGCTCTCCCCATGGCACAAGGCTAGTAACCCATAAGTTCTCCGTTCTGCTTCTGACTCAAGCCTGAGTCCGAAGAATCTCAACGCAGTGAACAGATCTCTGTAGCACAAGGGAGGATGCTGAAATACTTTAGATATATTTTTAACTCCAAATTTTGCCCGGGCAGCGCCGTTATGCCTTTTTTCGATTTCCAACTGGCAAGGATTTTTTTTTACGTGCACAGCAATACATACGGGTGTCTGATCTTATTACCCGGAGTCCACTTGAAAAAATCCCAGCCTTCACTGGTGCCTGAACCCGGGACCTTCAGCACTCGCGGCGGACGCCCTGCGTCGAGACCACGCAGCCCCCTCGATTCTGCCCCTCCCCCCCACCTCACAGTTAATCTATAAGGAGGTTTACCACCCCCCCCCCCAACCCATTTTTTCTTTGTGTCGGCGCCGCAAATAACATTTACTGATATTGGGGAATCTGCTAAAACTCGGAAATGTGTTTCTCGTTTCTGGAGCACTGGCTGTCGTTACACACTGTCAACTTATTATCGATTACTGGGAGATTTCTCTCGCTTGTGCGTTACTGAGAATCATATGGGGAAAAATACTTACGTAACATTGTAACATAGCAAGCATGCCGTTAGAGGCCACCAGAATAATTGAAGAAAGTTTTAAAAAAATAATAAAGAACTCTCTTCCCCGCCTTCAGGCGAACTGGGCATAGAGGGCTAGATCTATATTTTATTGACCAATCGGTGCTTGCTGGGTTATATGGTCAGCATCACACCGGCCACCTTTACTTCCCAGGACTGCACCTGGTACCCACACAAGACTGGGTCGACGTGGAAGCAAGGTCATTTTTGAGAAAGGTCCGGCTCAAATCAGGACCCGAAGCCACGATCTTCTCATCCGCAGGCAAGCGTCTAGCGGCTACACCTCGACAACTCCTAGTTTAAGCTTGGTTTAGGCTTTGTATGTACTTGTGTGCGTGCGTACGTGCGTGCGTGTGTGTTTGTGTGTGTAAGTGTGTAGAACATTTTAGTCCTGAAACATTTATTGGCGAGACTACACAAATCCTGATCTGAGTTGAAAGTGTGTGTAAAATGATGATAACGATCATAATGACAAAGACGATATCAAAGAGGATAGGATAGACAGTAATGATGATGATGAATGTGGGAGAGGGGTGAGTGAATGGAAAGAAGAAGATAATTAAACGACTTAGCTAGGTATACATTATTTTATATCGTGAAGCGTCGCAGTGATGTAGTTTCCTGTCTTTTGCTAGTTGTGTAGCTTGCGTTTGTCATATTGCCTTCCTGCAGTGTCTCTTTTACTCCATCCACCCATTTCTTTCTTGATCGGCCTCTTACCGTTTACTGGCGGTAAACTCCAGTGGAATTTTTTGTTTGTTCGCCCACTTCTGGACATGTTCTAGAACTTCAAATGAGCGTACACAGCTGTAATACAGATCTGTCTTATTTATATACAGACTGCTGGTTTCTCATCTCTCAGGCAGATGCACTACCACTTCAATAGAAACACCCTTAAATAGTCGCATTTTACAACGGGCTTGATGAGGAGCAGTGGGCCTATTCCACCAACGTGGAGCCCTGGAATCAACACAGCAAAAACAACTTTACAAAACACCAACACAGGGAAAACTACCACATAAAACATCACTATAAGAAAAACAACTATACGAAACATCAACATTAGGAAAACGACTATATAGAACATCAACATTAGGAAAACAACTATATAGAACATCAACATTAGGAAAACAACTATATAAAACATCAACAATCGGAAAACAACTATATAGAACATCAACATTAGGAAAACAACTATATAGAACATCAACATTAGGAAAACAACTATATAAAACATCAACATTAGGAAAACAACTATATAAAACATCAACATTAGGAAAACAACTATTTTGAACATCAACATTAGGAAAACAACTATATAAAACATCAACATTAGGAAAACAACTATATAAAACATCAACATTAGGAAAACAACTATATAAAACATCAACATGCATGGGGAAGACAACTATTTAAAACACCAACATAGGGAAAACAACTACATAAAACGTCAACATATGGAAAACCACTACATAAAACATCAACATATGGAAAACAACTATATAAAACATCAACATAGCAAAACGACTATATAAAACATCAACTTAGGGAAAACAACTATATAAAACATCAACATAGGGAAAACGACGATATAAAACATCAACATATGGAAAACGACTATATAAACCACCAGCATGGGGAAAAACATCTATATAAAACATTAATATAACAAGAAAAACAAATGTTATTTACGAAAGTGCCCTAATTTTCCCACTGCATTGTGAATGACACATTAATGTGTATCCCCACATCAGAAACTAAATAAGAGACATGCAAACGAAGCAACATTTACTTGTTAAATTCTCACTGCTTAGACAAGCATTGTACTAGACTCAGCATCAACAAAAAAGACGACTTGAAAATCTGGAAAGACGATCAATGAGGGACAGCTGGCCGCATCTGCTACAGCAGGATTAAATGTAATCTAGGGAAGCTATGACATCAGCTTTCTCAGCAAATCCAGATAATAACAAGATATTTGTTAGCTGTAAATTAGGAAACCCGGGAAAATTGAAGCATTAAAATGTAGGTTAGTCTGAATGTGAAGCAATCGTCCTTAACTCTTTCAGATTGCAAAAAGCTTCTGTGTGTGCAGTTACCTTCATTTTCGTGCAGGCGTTGTTGGTAATGAAAGAGCTGACTGAATTGCAGGTGCTGCATTAATTGTACATGGCTGGCCCCTGGATCACGCTAACATTGCCATTGCCCTTAGAGAGATAGACCGTTCTACGGGTTTTGGAAGCAACATGTCCACATCACTGCTCAGAATACGAGAATTGAGAGTTACTATCGGTACAGCCAAGCATGAGAAGCACACCAGACGCATACGAAGTCTTGTTAAGCAATAAAGGACTGGCACTATTAACCACGCGATGCTGATGAATATGTTGAGAGGGGAATCTGAGCGCCTATGGGTGTGTCCGGAGTGCTGTGAAGATAATCTAACTCATAACTCATAACTCACACATGAATTTTATCATCATACTTAAGAAAGTTTGATTTCCTTGCTTCTTTTACGTCCTTTTTAGGATGAAATTTGTTGTTATTTGAAGCCCCATCCTGGCTTTTGCCAGGGGCCGCAATATAGGCAGGCCATAAATATGACCAATTGTCTGAACGCGGTTTCTGGGACCTCTCCACGGTGATCCTCATCCACATGGTGGCACTTTGTGTCATCGGGTGTTTATCGCTTGTGTGATGTCCTAGTGGGGTAGAAAGTCAGTAAGTCAATCATTTCCTTGCTTTATACTATCATAGATACATGCTCTATTAACTCTTTAAGTCTGAATTATGAGTGTAACCACATCCATCCTATGGCTGCTGTTGCCCCTCTGGGTGATATAAAACCGAACGTAAAGTATATCATCGAGCTTCACCATATAACAAAGACAAACAAAACGTGAGCGTTGCGGCTATGGAGCCTTCTTCAGCACATACATAGAATAGACATTACTACACAAATAAACAATATCAGTTATCTTCGTATCTCCTGGTACACAGGCGTCATATGTCATAATATAACTTCATTATCATCATATTCCTCATCATTAGCATCATATTTATCATCAGATTCATCATTATCAAACCCATCATCATTTTCTTCATTAGATTCATCATCATCATATTCATCATCATCCTCCCCAAATCATCATCACCATCATACTTATAAAGTACAATTTCTTCTCATCCGAGCTCAATCGAAACAAGACCATTTGCCCGGTGTCTTTGTGACGAACTCACATAGGCTTCGTCGACTTCAAGTTTTGACAGTGTCCACCAACATGAAATGCTGTATTAATTGAATATATATATATATATATATATATATATATATATATATATATATATATATATATATATATATATATATATATATATATATATATCTATATATATATATAATACAAAGGCAATGTGAAAGCTGAATGTTTGAAAGGGTCGAATTTAAGACGGACCTACGCGCCTAATTTGTAACCCTTTGGAAATAAATTTCGTACTTTCTTTCGTTACTTATACGTTTGGAATAACAAATAACAATGTTAGCTGCTCGTTTCTGTGTTACTCCATGTTTTACGTCGAGAAAAAGGAATAACAACTTTGCTGGTTTCCATGTTGTACATACAGAATAACAAATGAAAACTTTGACATTTTTAATGTCAACGTTGTGTATCTAGACATAATTTGAAGTTAACAAAACCAAATAAATGATTGATGTTTACTAAAAAGAAAACATGATTAATGTATATTCGTGTGTGTGTGTGTGTGTGTTGTGTGTGTGTGTGTGTGTGTGTTGTATGTGTGTGTGTGTTGTATGTGTGTGTGTGTTGTATGTGTGTGTGTGTGTGTATTGTATGTGTGTGTGTGTGTGTGTGTGCGAGCGCGTACGCGAACGTTCAGAATGGCTCAGGTGGGAACATTAATCTATTCTCTGGGGAAAACTGGAAATACATTTTCGAAATGCAAAAACAAATATCACTTAAACAAAACTGAAATGAATTCGATCAATATTGCCTAGATTGGCACGTGACAACGATAGATTGACATCGCTTTTGGATTACTATGGTAAGCCTGTTTAAATGGAAGGTCGTGGGTTCAAAACCAAAAGGAGCTGAACTTTTTAAATTGATTTTGGCTCCCAGGTCGATGCAGCCTTAAATAGGTATCGGGTAAAGTCTTGGGAATAAAGGCAGACGGCGTGATGATGACCACATCACCTACCGAGGGCTGATTCGTATATAAAATATAGGTCTAGCCCTATATGCCCAGGATGTCTGAGGGCGTGAAAAAGGGTCCTTTACTTCAATTTTACCTTTACTTCACTTTCACCTTTACTTCACTTTCACCTGTACTTCACTTTCACCTGTACTTCACTTTCACCTGTACTTCACTTTCACCTTTACTTTACTTTCACCCTTACTTCCCTTTCACCTTTACTTCACTTTCACCTGTACTTCCCTTTCATCTGTACTTCACTTTCACCTGTACTTCACTGTCACCTGTACTTCACTTTCACCTGTACTTCACTTTCACATTTACTTCCCTTTCACCTGTACTTCACTTTCACCTGTACTTCACTTTCACCTTTACTTCACTTTCACCTTTACTTCACTTTCACCTGTACTTCACTTTCACCTGCACTTCACTTTCACCTGTACTTCACTTTCACCTTTACTTTACTTTCACCCTTACTTCCCTTTCACCTTTACTTCACTTTCACCTGTACTTCACTTTCACCTTTACTTCCCTTTCACCTGTACTTCACTTTCACCTGTACTTCACTTTCACCTGTACTTCACTTTCACCATTACTTCACTTTCACCGTTACTTCACTTTCACCCTTACTTCACTTTCCCATTTACTTCATTTTCCCTTTTACTTCACTTTTACCTGTTTAAATGCATGTTTGTCGAAACAGACAGACAGACAGACAGACAGACAGACAGACAGACAGACAGACAGACAGACAGACAGACAGACAGACAGACAGACAGACAGACAGACAGACAGACAGACAGACAGACAGACAGACAGACAGCAGGCAGGCAGGCAGGCAGGCAGGCAGGCAGGCAGGCAGGCAGGCAGGCAGGCAGGCAGACAGACAGACAGACAGACAGACAGACAGACAGACAGACAGACAGACAGACAGACAGACAGACAGACAGACAGACAGACAGACAGACAGACAGACAGACAGACAGACAGACAGACAGACAGACAGACAGACAGACAGACAGACAGGGTGGGAACATCTCATGTCTGAAAGATACCCCCAGATTTGTTTGCACTACGCCAAAGAAAAGTAAGTGCAAATTCCTGTTGATTGACTGACTGACGTTCAATCCCACCAGGGCATCACACCGAGCTATACAGATCCCAAATCACACCCTAATAAACATCATAACTCATTAACAAACACTTGTTGACACAAAGTGCCAATATTCGAATGAGGATCACCAGGACACAAGTCTCAGAAACCGCATTCAACCATAGGTTGGGTTATATTTGGGCCCCCGAAAGCAGCCTGAGTCGGATTGTAAATAACGAAAACAGCCAGGGGCTGTTGGGGTTGGTTCTGCAACGTCCTGTAAAGGATACGCAACTAACGTATATCCAGTATGTTCACAAACACAGGGCGCTGGGTACACAGACATGCACACACATACACACACTAGTGAATGTATCTACCTTTGTGTGCGTGTGTATGATAATATATGTGTGTGTATGTATGTGTGCTCACAAACACACGCACAAGCCTGTCGATATAAATCCTCATCATCATGTAGCAGGTCCTTTGCAGAACGTCGCTCTCATCACAGTCTGCCTGAAAGAAACTCGGTCTCTCGCTACCTCTCCCTCCTCATGCACTTTCATACTCAAGCAGTCACTTATATCCTGTGCCCATCTTCGTGTCGGTCGGCCCCTGCCCCTCCTTCCTGGTACCCTGCCTTCTACTATAGTTTTTTTCTAATCCGTCGTGGCGCTTGAGATTTTCAAAATATTTCAGCTTCTGAGACAGGATGCTGTTTATTAGCCAGTCTTCCTAGATGTTCAAATCTTTTAAGATGTCAATATTTCTCATCTTCTTTGTCCAAGATATTCTGAGAATCTTTCTAAAGCATTTCAGCTCAAAAGCCCCTATTGGCTTTCTTAAGGACTGAGAGATGGTCCACGACTCACATCCGTATGTAGCCACAGGGAAGATGCATGCTCTCAAAATTCTAATTTTGATCTCCTTGCTGGAGCTTGACCGTAGATTTCAAAGGCTGTTCAATCTTTGCATTGCTATGGCCAACCTCCTTTTAATTTTTGTCAAACAGTCTCCATTGCTGTTTATTATAGAGCCTAGATATTCAAAGTTTGTAACATTTTCAATTTCTTCATCATTTATTGTTATTTTTGGGTGACAGCTAGTTTTATCTGTGGACATTATTTTCGTTTTCTTTAAATTCAAGAACAGATTTTAATCTTCACTGTGCTTTTGGACAGACAATATAAAATTTTCCATTCCTTTTAAGCTGTTCGAAAGGAGGACTGTGTCATCTGCGTAGCGAAGTTCCAGAATAGGGTTGCCAAAAATTTTGAGCGGATCATAACTGTCAAAAGTCTGGTCATTTTTGACATTTATCATTATATTTTCTGCGTATTTATTGAATAGGTATTGTGAGAGAATGCACCCCTGCCTCATCCCCTTTTGCACCTCGAACCAATCAGATGTTTCACCAGCTGCTCTGACGGCTGCTTGTTGTTCATGATAAAGATTTTCAATTAAATGCACTAAATGCGCTGAAAACCTCATACCTTTCATAATAGTCTACAGTTTGTGGTGGTGGACACAATCAAATGTCTTGCTATAATCAATAAAACAAGCATGAAGATCTAATCTATACATATAGGGGTGTGTGTGTGTGTGTGTGTATGTATATATATATCGCGTGTGCGTGTTTGGTACGTGAGCGCGACTGTGTTTGTGTATGTAAGGGGGAAAAAGATACGACGTGCATAAATAAAACCTAGCCTCTTAAAGCATATGATATAATGATTTAAAACGGGCTCAGCATAGGATATAACGATTTAAAACACTTAAAGCATGCGTTGTAAAGTTTTAAACAAGTAGATCGTGAGATATAACGAGCTAAACTAAGTAAAACATAGGATATAACGCGTTTTTTAACTAGCTCGTGTCTTATTCTTAGCGTTTACCGGCTGTAATCTCCGCCAGAAATTTCTTATTAATGGTCCGCTTCTAGACTTAGGCATTGTTCCAGAGATTGAGTTTTGCATGCACATCCGTTTTACAAATCTGGCTTATTTGCATGCAGACGGTTAGCATCTCGTCTCCCAGGCAGATGCAGTCCAGCTTCAAAGCGAATACCCATAATTAGTTACCTATTTTTACAGCATGCTTTTCAGAAAAGGGGGGGGGGGGGGGGGGTAGATGGCAGTATGCATATTCTAATGTTTCCCCATAATGAGTTCCGAAATCCATGGAGAGTTGAACAAGAAATGGATGAGATATAACAAATGCGTAAATTGTCAGATATACACAATTAATCAAGTAATAAATGCGAGGATAAGATAAAAGAAACACGTAAAATATCAGAAATGCCTAGTTAAACAAGTAAAGGATGAGATAAAATAACACGTAAAATATCACATATGCACAGTTAAACAGGTAGAGAATGAATCATAACAAACACGTCAATTATCACATACGCACAGTTAAACAAGTAAAGAATGAGTCATAACAAACACGTAAATTATCACATACGCACAGTTAAACAAGTAAAGAATGAGTCATAACAAACACGTAAATTATCACATACGCACAGTTAAACAAGTAAAGAATGATACATAACAAACACGAATGCACAGTCAAGTGAATAGGATATGTAACGAACGTAAATTATGAATCACAAGTAATGATTAGACAGTTAAAGAACACGTAAAGAATGATACATAAAACAAGGGTGAGATATAACGAACACGTAAATTATCAGATATGCACAGGTAAACAGGTAAAGGATGAGATATAACGAACACGTTGAAGGATGTAAATAGGGTAAAGGTAACGATATAACTACGTAAAATCATTAAACAGATATAGATATAAAGAACACGTAAATTAAGATATGCCAAAAACAAGTAATGGACGTAAAGAGTATGAGATATAACGAACACGTAAATTATTAGATAAGCACAGGTAAACAGGTAAAGGATGAGATATAACAGAACACGTAAATTATCCCAGTTAACCAATTAAAGAATATATATACAGAGAGCCAGAACACTGAAAACAAATGCAGAACTATCAGCCATGGTACCATGATTGTGAGGGCTCATTAAAG
>CAJHNH020002063.1:52500-126524 GCA_905116865.2 Candidula unifasciata
GCTTCAGCACTTTTCACACCCTCCCCCCCCCCCGGCCCCACCCCCTCTTCTTCCCCCTCATGGACCAATACAACATATAACATGTCTTTCATCAGTTCACCATCAAGTTGTGCAGAGCCAGTCAGTCTGCCTGTTCACTTTCTAATATTCTGCTATATGCTGGAAAAATATTCAAAGGACATTTACTACCCTGGACAGACGCTCAGCTCTCAACCTTTCTGTAATAATTTTCTCCTGTATCCCTTATCCCTTCCTTATAGGCCCCCTCCACTCAACAGAGTCCAAGGCATTTTAACATCCCCAGTATAACTGCGCTATACTACTGGACACGGTTTCCAGGCGTTGTACGTGTTGGATTTTCATCCTTAAAGAGGTGCTTCTCGTCTCTAGCTACTCTGAGATATGACTTTGCTTGCAAAACTTTCAGTCTATCCGCAATAGTAGGCAGTGCAACTATATATCGGATATACGAGTATACTACCGCGGTAGCTCTTTCACAGAATTACCCACATGGCTTTATTCTGTATGCGTTCAAGTTTAATCAGCTGACTCTTTGATATGGTAAGCATTCCAAGTCCTTAAACTTCTACCGACAGGATCGCATGCTGGAACATTGTGAACAACATTCTTTGTTCCATATCCATCGCTGTCATAACCTTAAGTGGACTGAGTCATTTTTGACATTTCGCTGCAACTGCCTCCGCGTGATTCCTGAAGGACAGAAAGTGATACCCAGGTACCTCTTTTTTCTATCATTAACTGTGATACCTGGAACATCTGCTCTTACAATTCTTCTGTCCAGAGAGCACCACAAAACATACGCTCTTTCTGGCTTGCTGACGGCACCCATTTCTGAACACCAGTTAGTGACTTTGTCTACAGTTGCCTGTAGTTCTTGGACTGTCTGTTGCTATCAGTTGTGCCTTCTCTGTGGCAATATACGGACGATCTCGCAGTATCTTTTTTAAATAGAGGCTCTTGAAAGATTCTTAGAATTACGTGGATCAAAACCGAAAAGAAAGGATCTGAATATCAAGAAAAATTGTCTTGTAAACAGATTTTGTCTTGGAAACTCAAATGTCAAGTGCCACAGCAGACTAGAAAGAACAGTCGCGGGAGAACATGGCACCGAGTAAGTGCGGCAGGGGTCGACCATCACGATGATGAGTACAGGACATAAGAGGCACATTGGACAAACGAATGCATGAGCAGGAGAGGTAGACAGTTTTATGAGTACATTGATGGGAGCGACGTTCTGTAAAGGACCTGAAAATGATGCTAGCAAATTATCTGGCTGTTATTTGACTACTTAGCTCTCTCAAAGCCTGCCATCGCGCAGTGAGATGAAGATCCAGATCACAGCAGTACATTGATGCACCGATGTATCAATACACACGGCACATTTTTGTTTCGCTCTGCAAGGTTAATGGTCTGTAACGTCTCCGGTATTGATTTTGTCACATGTATGAGATGGTGTCACATTCCACTGCTATTGTCACCAACGATTTTAACAAATGGGTTAATACAAAAGTGTTTAACTCACTTAGTTAAAAACCTATTTTCGAAGATTAGCAATCTCTTTGTTAGTCAAATAACAACAAAAAAAACAAAAACAAAAACAAACAAATGGGAAACGAAACAACAGTGAAATCAGTGGCTATAGAAAGTTTGTCAATTAATTATGAGTTGAAGCTTTACAATTAACAGAAATTGAAATCTACCACTGTTAAAATTAACTATTTGTAGGTCTGATCGTTCTGTACATACACAGCTTGATTTATATTTGTATATTTCTACATATAAATTAATCATTTTTCCATATATTTAGGCGTGTTGGGCATATATTGTGTAGACATATCGGCGCTCGGTGGGTGATGTGGTCAAACATCCTGCCGGCTGCCTTTTCCTCCCGTGGTACCCATTTAACCTAAGAGCCAAAGTCATTTTTGAAACAAGTCCGACTTGTGTTCAGGTTTGAACCCACGACGTTCGGATCAGCAGGCGACCATCTAGCCGCTACACCGTGGCAGCACATGGAAAGCTATATGGTGGTCAAGAATGTAAATACAGTGCATACACACAAATGTGTATGTATCTATGTGTGCATATGTATTGTACATGTATGTAGACATGCATACATGTTAAAGTTTTTTTTTTTTTTTTTCATATTTAGATTCCCTCCCCCTTTAATCGATTTCTCAGAATCCTACATTCCCAAATTTCTTATTCTTAGTTTCAAGTTCTTCCAATATTTTATTAAGTATTATTTTAATGCATGTTAGTTTTCTTGTCTAGATTGTGATATTTTGTTTACAGCTTATTTTTTATGGGTTTTCTTCTGTCTTCTTGACTCAAAATAGACAAAGACTTTACTTTCGCTCTCTTACTTGTTGTACCCTACCAAGACATCGCACAAGCGATAAACAATCGGTGACACAAAGTGCCACCATGCGGATGAGGTTCACCCATGGGGAGGTCCCAGAAACGCCCTTTTAGCCGTTAGGCCATTTTTAAGAGCCCGGCTACATTCAGGGCCCCCGGTAAAAGCCAAGGTGGGCTTCAAAAACTGCATCCCACATTGGGACGACTTTAATATATACGAAAGACTTTACTCGAAACATTCGCTGTTTCTGTGCGTTGTTTTATTCAGTAGCTTTATAGTCACATTGTAATACAATCAGACTGTTACTGGTGCCATCGGGATTGGAACTCTGCGCTTCCTGCTAAAGATAGGGATGGAGGAGTTATGGCATTGTCTTGAGTGCTATGATGTCTGTTCTGAACTCATTTAAAATTACTATAAAAGCTCACTTCGCTTCGGTGGTCGTAAATGTATGTGGCTGACACTGGCCATTGTAAAGCCATGAACGCACATTGTCCTTTATGTTGTCAATACATTTATTGTGGACGTCCTCTTGCTCTTGTAGCAAGTCTTCTGAGATTGGGTGTCTGCGATGGTATTTGCTGTAGCTGCATTTTAACGAGATGTTCAAACCACTTGATCTGCAGTTTTTCGATGAATCTAAAAGCCGGTGTTGCTTCCACAATATGTTTGCTAGTATTATTATTCACTCGTTTCCAGGTTTACCTATCTAAAATGGGTTCAATGGTGTGTTTTAGGAGTTGAAGGCGATGAGCGAATGCTGGTTGCATCGTCCATGCGCCAGGCTCTTTCAAAGTTGATAAATCCACATTGGTCAGACTGAATTACACGAGACGGAAGGTTGTGGATAGATATTACTACCAATGCCATATGGCAATTACTTTAGGGAAGAAAAAGGACGCAATGAAAACGGTCAATGTAGCTTTCTAAACAACAGTACGTTAGGGCAGTCGATATCCAGTCGAAATACAGCTGCTACTTGCTGAAGCCCACGGCCGGTGTTCGAAACCGGGCGGTTCGCGGGGTTCACCCAGCCTCTAGGTAATAGATACCAGAGTTAACACTCTAGGGTAAATAGACAAACGTCGCTGTAGCTACAGAGTTTCGAGCGGACACAGGCGGACAGTTTCTTATCAGCTGTCTCTACTGGTGGCAGAGCATTTTTGGTTTATTACCGTGTGCAATGACGCAGGTTCGCTTCTCCCGGCTTTTTTTTTTTTTTTTTTAAATTTTACTAAAGTAAACGACAACTTTTCTCACCAATAATTTATCGTGCTTAGGGTGGGAAAATTTAATTTGTATAGACCATTCGACACTCAATGCTTGAGCTATTCACTTAATACATGACTGTTGTGATCAGCATTACGCTGGTTCTTGTTACTTTCTACACAACTTCCTGAAACCAATTTTAATCTTCTTATTTTTCTTTATGTTCGCCGGATGTAGATTCCGACGGACAGTCCTTGATGTTCGTCTACTTCTGGACTTTTCATGCACATCCGTTTTATATGTCTGGCTTATTTGTATGCAGCATGTTGGTTCCTCGTCTCTAAAGCAGACGCGATCACACTTTAATGGTAACCCTCATAGTTAGTGACCTTTCACAACATTCTTCCTAGGGCGAGAGTAAATTATTCTTCCCTTCCTATCCCTGGGAGTCGACGTGGCTGAGCAATAGACGGTCGCCGCGGATTGGAAGGTCGTGGGTTCGCTCCCTAGCGGAGCCGAACTTTTTTCAAAAATAAACTTAACTCCCAGGTCGACCCAGCCTTGAGTGGGTACCGGGTGCAGTCCCAGGCAGTAAAAGCGGCCGGCGTGATGCTGACCACATCACCCATCTTGTGCCGATTGGTCTATAAAATATAGGTCTAGCCCTATATGCCCTATACGCCTAAAGGCGGGAAAGAGGGTCCTTTACTTTTTTTTTTAACTTCATATTCCTTTCCTTCCCCCTTTAGCCCACCCATCTGGTGTCCCGAAACCAGCATGCAAAAGCCGTTTTAAGCAAAGTTTGCAAATGAGCTCAGATCCATTTTTAAAAATCCCTGTTGGCGCAGATTTGAACCGTAGAGCTTAGGGTGGACAGGCAAAACTTTAGCTGCTGTGGTACCGCGGCTCCCTTTTATATACTGCTACGACTAAATACAATAGTTCATCATCATCATCATAATCAGTTCTCTTTATGCCTAGTGGCACATGGGGCTTCAGAGAGGATTTTCCATGCTTTCCTGTCCTGTGCAATCTTCAGTGCAGTTTTCCATGTCAGAGATGCTGTACTCAGGTCACTTCCCATCGTTCGTCTCCATGTTGGTTTTGGGCGCCTTTTCTTTCTCTTTCCCTCTGCTATCCTCTCCTAGAGCTGTTTTGGCAGGTATATCAGGATTCATTTTCATAACGTGGCCAAGCCATTTCCATCTTCTCCTGGTTATCATACTGTCTAGAGTTTTTTTATTTGTGACTTTAAGTAAATACAACAAGTAGCAAACTATATTGCAAAATAGCTGGAACACATGAAGGGAAGATTGATCCCACACCACCCGCTGGTTGACACTCGATAAGTAAAGAGTTAAAACGCTTGTGGATAGCTACAAAGAGGATGGGGTAAATTATCTAACGCATACTGTCTGCCTGCGATACTGAGTGCTTGTACACGTTTTGGCAACAGTTCTGGAACCTTCTTCATATAACGTCTAAGACTAGACTGATCGATAATTCTGCTAGTAGGTCCTAGCGTCTTCTCTGGCTGTGCCCTGAACAAGGATGTTAATGATATAACATCGAAACACACACAGCATGTTAAACTGATAGATGTAGTCAGGGCCCTTTGGGAGTCAGTGAATAGTGCTGAATCAAGTGCAGCGTGTCCCATGAGTTTACATACACAGGTGGAAAAATTTTTTTTTTAAAAAATAACACTTTTATCAAAAACATTTTTATTTATATAATATTTTTGAGATATATACCACTGTTCTGAAAACTTGTCAATACGTGTCCTCTGAAGAACACATATAAGTACAGCTGTAGTTTGTAATGGCCGTTAGTGATTTGTTCATTTTTCCTATGTATCGGAACTGATTAAACGTAGATTAATCGACCAGTCAGTTCAATAATAACACAGACACTATGGCACTGTGTTATTAAACTAATGATAAATAGCTTTTTTGAGTACTACTAAACGTTTTCCGCAACAAAGAAACACTGGTTGGTCTTTCATTCATGCTTGGTGACTATTCACACGCTTTACTCTATGTTTCAGGGGTGTCCGGTTGTGTTGTATTCGTTGCTTTTACGGGCGATGTCGCGTGTTCTATATAACGCAAAATGACTGCTGTTAACGACCCCAGAAGATCTAGAACTGGTTCTAACCCCAACCCACTTCGCCTCAGCGTACGTCCTACAAGAGACTGCAGCCTATGTTCCGTGGTTTCAGAACTGTAAACAATTTTCTGTGGGCCCTATCATTCTTCAAACAGCATCTGCCTGACAGCAAGATGCCGTGTTGCTGCAGAAAAGCAACGCTGCTCTCCTAGTCGCTCGTCAACGCTTACTTCTTCTTCTTCTTTTTCTCTTCCACCTTGTACCTCATCGAAGTGTCGGGGGGGGGGGGGGGGAGCTGTAATGTTCGTTGATGAGCTCTGTCAAGAGCACTATTAAGACTGATGTTCATTTCTGTAAGGCTGTTCTTAATGCCATCACTGCATCTTTTCCGAGGTCTTCCACTCGCTCTATCTTGAAGTCAGAGAAAGCAATGTGGCCGGCCGCTCACAACAAGGAGTAAATCGCAACGTGTAGCTAGCCGCTCACACGACACGCAATATAGAAATCTCAAAGCATCAAAGGCAACACAATCTGACACCACTCTTACATAGAGTAGCGCGTGTCAAAGAGCACCAAGCGTGAATGAAAGGCCAAGTGTTTGTGTGAAACACAAAACGTTACTTGTTAAGCTTTTTTTTTTTTAAAGGAAATTAATACTATTTTTACATTTCAGAACACACGGGGGTACGATGCTACCCAAATGTGTTTATACACTGATACCTCAGTATACGAACTTAATCATTTCCAGATCCCTGGACGTACGCCATAAACAACATATATCAAACGATTTTCCCCATGAGAAATAAATGAGAGAAAAAAAAATCCTTTTCCGTGAAAAAAAGGGAAAACATCCTTGTTATTAGCATATTACACAATTATGAGGTTGTATAAAATGATTTATATAGTTCCTAATTCTAAAATATTTAAATACAAAAGCAGATTAAAAAAAATATATATAAAAGTAAAGATTTAACCTGACTATACCTTCTTGAGAAGAGTCGAATGCCTGCTAGGACGGTGAGGAGAAGGGAGGAGAAGAGTTCCCCTTTCAATAAAACTTCAGGAATCTTGAATTATGGTATGTGTGTGTGTTTTTCTCTTTTGTTTGGTTTCTTATCACTATCTGGACCTAGCTGAGACTCATCAGGTTTCACTTTTACTAAAAATCTGCCCAAAGAACTTTGCAGTTCTTAATTTATAACGTACCCCAAACAGGCAATCCCCGTGGGAAATCCACAGCTGACCTGACAGTCCATTATTTCAAGGGGTGCAAGTGTGCTGTTGTGTGGTGCTTTTTTTTTTGAGTGTTCATCTACTGTCTTCTAATCCTAACCCTAACCCTAAACTTTACTGTAGAGAAGTCGCGAGAAACTACAACCTGAACACCCTAGAATTTATTGGGAATGTCTCCCGTGACGTTGTCGTGACGTCAGGGGGAAGTTATAAATTAAGTACCAACTTTGCTTCTGCCATCCCTGCAGGGTTTTTCTGAAATGCGACATCGTCTGATGATTCCACTCAACGCTGTTAATGCTTTTTGGGGCTGTTTTATGGTGATAACTTCCCTGCAAAGGCATTGACGCTTTCCATGGCTTTGACTCGATGGCGGTAAACAAAAACAGAGTGCGGTGTCGTGACTAATACAAGTTGTTGCGCGCGGTCGTAGCCTATATGTATTACAAGAACAGCTCCTATTCGCGTTCATACAGAGCGTATATCAAGTTGAACGTATAACAAAGTGAACGTAAATTGAGGTACAGCTGTAGTTAGAACGGCGGTCACTTCATGATATTTGTTTACTTTAACCGAGAAGTAAATTTTTTTTTTCCGACTGGTAATGGGAAGAATAGCCATGCATAGAAACAATAAAAATACGCATAAATTGTTCCACTAGTTTGTGTAAATTTATTGGTTTTAAAATACAAAGATAACCTTATCCCATCTATTAAAAACAAATTGGATACCTTTGAGTTCTTCAACGCGCCACTTAGTGTTATCAAGTATTATAAGAGTCAAACCATCGCGTCAAAGATTGACGTGTACTTTGGCTAAGATTTAACAATTTTCTACCTTTACATTTTCGTCTGATGCGAATAACTGGTTCCACATTGGCTTGTGTGTGTTTTTATTCCGTTCTTTTATCTGTTGACAAAGACTCTGGTCGAAACGCTCAATTATATTTGTGCACATCTGATCCTTTACATCCCCATTAGCCTTTCAATAAGTTTCTTAACGTTTAGTACCACAGTAGCTGATAAATAGATACTTTTTGATTGAGAATATATTTGTAATTTTTTTAATTCCATGTATATTTCCTTTTCTTTTCAGTATCGTATATCCTGTATTTGCGACATCAATAATATTAATTCGGTCCAATAACTGAAGACCAAGCTGATGATGGCAAACATTCGATTTGTGAAACCTCCAAACGATAATCGAATACGATCACTTCCAGCAGTTGGTATCCCGCCCACAACTGCACCAAGAGAAAACATTTTCATCACTTCAACTGCGCCAAAAATCAGCAATGTTATTCACATAGCGACCTCAAAACAGAAGAGCTACGCTGATTCAGGTGACATGTTCATCGCTAGCAGAAACAACAACAACAACAATAACAACAACCAACCGAGCATCCCGTCGCCATTAGCTCAAGAGGAAACAGTTTGCAAAAGTTTGAACAAATACGATAACGGCATGAACCAAACGCATATCAACTATGACTCAAGAAGTCGCAGGTCGTTGCAAAAACTATCTTCTAACAATATAGTTACCACGAATCAAAACATTCAACGGAAAATCATGAATTCTGATGTAATATCAGTGAATAATCATGAGCACTCAGATTCGTTATCAGCTGAGAGAAATAACAATTTTGAAGAAGTCTTTGAAACTAAAACAGAATCGTGTAATAATAATAATGACAATGTGACGAAATTAGCAGCGACCATACAAGATACTGATCGTGAATATGGAATAAACCGCAGTCCAATGCTGGTTGAAAACCACAAACAGAAAGATGAGATTAAATTCCCACTGCAAAATGTCGATAGTGACCCAACTGATGAACTGGAGGAAGAAGATAAGTTTCAAGAACTACACAGCTTATTCGATAGTACGGAGGCAAAAGTTTCCCAAGAAAAGCAACCTATGCTTATACAACAGAATAATCAACTGAACCAACAGGACATTGACGTGCAAGAGAGTCAACAAGTTCCATCTTCTTCGGCGTCACCATCGTTATCAACAACATCACAAGATCGTCAAAAGCAACAACTATCGTATCTTTTTCAGACTGGGGCAAGAAGTAAATATGCTAGAAGTTATCGGCCAATTCACAGAAGCACCAGTGATGCGGCTTTGATTGAAAATAATCGATTAACATCCTTTTTCAAATCAATCACAGAAGATAAATATCATGGACTTGATGAAGAAGACTACGATGATGACGACGAGGATGCTGATGGTAACTTAATAGAGTCAGGAGACTCGATAAGAAAAAATGAACTCCGCAGGTTAACCCAGCCTTCAAAATTAGCTTGGGAAACCAGTGCCAAGAACCAGGCAGGAAATATAGTTGACAAAACAAAAGAGAAACTACCACAGAAAGACCCGCCAAATCTCCCTCACACAAGTCTGGAGAAGGTCATGTTTTGTTTTCTAGAAGTCTGTCCGGGGATTCGATGATGGCAGACCGGCTCCGAATTAGAAGATGTGCTCTAGCAGATCCAGAAAACATGATCATGCGACAGGAGGTTAGAGAGAAGATAGAACGAGAAGTAGAAAAGAGGCGATCTTCTATGGTGAGAAAAATCTCTCAGTTCTTTAACGTTCATCTAGGTTTGAACAAAGAGGAAGATCTCATCTGACGTTCTTTTGATGTCTTCTACTCTGTATCGGTTGTGTATGTTTTGAAATACATAACTATCAAACACATTGAATTGTCATAATGTGTTTGCCTAGATAATAGTTTGTATATATGTCTTATGATTTGGAAGCATGCTTACATTTCCTTGGACAGCCAAGCAGATTAACCCATGTGTTTTAAAAGAGATGAGAGCTTTAACACAACCAGTCACACACATCAGAGGGATACAGTCATCATTTTGTGGGACCATGTCATGAGATGTAACATCAAGAATAAACAAGTATTTGCCATGCTTAACAATATGTGGAAGTCAAAGGGATTTAGTTTAAAGACAAAACTCAGAACAAGAGCAACATTTTAGGAATACTGTTATACAACAGTGAATGTTGGAAAATGGTAGCGGGAATTACACATAAACATGAGATTTTCAAAATAAAAGTAAGGAGAATTCTAAGAATATTTTGGCCAGACAAGATCATAAATGAAGAACTGAGGAGGAAAACGGAATGTGCATCACTGGCAAATGTTAGCAAAGTAAGACGACGGAGATGGCTTGGATACGTGTTTTGTGAAACTCTGGCAAAAACAGCTCTCCAGCAGACCGCAGATGGGAAAAGAAGACGTGGACAACCTAAGGAAACCTGGAGAAGGACAATAGAACCGGAAATAAAGGAATGTAAAATGACACGGGATAGCATGGGTAGAAAAGCAGCAGATCGGCAGCAATGGAGATCACTTGTGAATGCCTTATGTGTCAACAGCGAAATGAAGAGGATATAGAATATAATCTATAGATGTCATGAGAAAAAGGAAACTGAAACCTGGTGTGACCACTGGACACATTTTCGGCAAAAGAGACAGGAAAAGGGAACTTCAAAAGATTATTCACAGCTTTTTATATTACAATGGAGGCGTGGCAACACATTACATGATTCATGGCTGATATAGATAGTAGGTTCTGGAAAGGGATAATTGTCCACGCAAGTCTACAAGGCACTTGATGATGATGTGTCATATATAAGGTGTTCGTAAGGTCTCGCTAAACTTTGTGTGCAGAATAAATTTTAAAAACCCAAGTACGTGACGTTATTTAAAAAACAATATGCTTAAAAGTCATTAAGTTAGTAACAGTAGTCACAGCTATGGTCTAATGATGAATTGGGGAAGCTGGAAAGTACCCTGTTATGTATTCATTATAACAGGTTTTGTAAAAGTACACTACGGGTTTCAAGACATGACTGCAAGTTTCTTTAAATTCTCATTTAGCTTCGGCAAATTCTTTGTTGTTATTTCGTGAATCGTAATTCTGATCGTTTTCCTTGATAACATCATTTTTGAGAGCAAAGAATTCCAAAAGCAGGCGGCAGCCATTAAGGTATATTGCTTCGAGAGTGACTGTGGATCATATTTTATAATGGCATTATTTCGTGTTTTTTTCCCCCAGTTTTTCTACAGAAAAAGCGTAGTGAGACTTTACAAACGCCCTGTATTATGAGATGTAGTTGCATCATGGTTAGTATTTTTGCCTAAGACATTTGTCAAGGTCCTGTCTCAAGCAGAGGCAGAACTATTTATCCCTAACTTTGCTGCCGTAGACTCAACAAAGCCTTCTCTTCTGATAGTCCATGCCGTGGGGCGTTGGTAGTCATGTCTATCCAAAGCCATATGTCTCCTGTACTTTCTATCATTTCTGAAACTGATGATCTACTACCCCATGAGGTCAAACTGTCCAGAATTTTTTTTCTCTCTCTCTGTCTTCCTTTGCTTCTTTTCACTCCAACTTTCCTTTCTTCGCGATGTACTCAAGTTTTCTCTTTCTCATGAAATAACCAAAGAGTGCAGATTTAATTTCTTTTTCTGGTGTGAGCAAACAATTATTTTCATAAATTAGCTTTTCTCTTTTTATCTATCCATGGTATTCTCATCATTGATCAATTAAAGTAACAGTAAACATCCACAAGACCCCGTCAGCAGACTCAGCAGAAAGCAGCATACAACAATTGTCTGTCTACGAAAAGGACACTGCAGGCTCAACTACCACATGCATAAAACAAAGATTGTACAGTCCCCACAGTGTGCCTGTCAAATAGGACCACAAACACCTGAGCACATTTTGCAGATCTGCACCACTCTACCTACAACTTCGAAAAGACACCTGGCCTCAACAGCAAAGTGTGCAGAGCAAGCTATGGGAAACCATGAAGGACCTGCTACTGACATATGAGTTTATAGAAGCAACCCCCCTGATGATCTTCTTCTTCTTCTTCTTCTTCTTCTTCTTCTTCTTCTCTTCTTCTTCTTCTTCTTCTTCTTCTTTTTTTCTTCACCTTCTTCTTTTTCTTCGTTCACCGACTGTGAATTCCGGCGGAAGGTCCCGGTAATTCGCCAATTTGGCTTTTACCTGGACCGAAGTTTTGCGTTCACTTCCGTTTTACTGGCTTATTTTTTTTACCGTTCCCTGTCTCAACGGCAGATGTACTCCGACTTCGAGGAAACCTGATGATCTGATCCAAGCATACGAAATCGAACGCGAAGAAGAAAGAAGAAAAATGAAACAACATCTCGGCACATAATATTAATAGTCTAGCAGTTCACGATCTGAGCCTTGAAAAATGGGTAATGGCAACGACCGGAATTTGTTGTCATATGTCAAGAAATGACAAGTGATGAGAAAGGGGAACTAGCTACCATATCTCGTATGTCCTGTCCTAGCATACGTAAAATTATAACAATTCAAACCACTAGACAGAACATATGAGGTCTAATCCTGTAAACTACATCGCAAAAGCATGTTTTGTATAAAGGTGGCGTCATTCGTACACCATTTAATTATTATTGTATGTTAAAATGGTGTTGGTCGAACGATAATTAACATGTGTTCTATATTAAGACAATGCCGGCCCTACAACTCTCAAATGTTGTTCTATATTTAGACAATGCCGGCCCTACAACTCTCAAATGTTGTTCTATATTTAGACGATGTCGGCCCTACAACTTTCAAATGTTGTTCTATATTAAGACGATGCCGGCCCTACAACTCTCAAATGTTGTTCTATATTTAGACGATGCCGGCCCTACAACTCTCAAATGTTGTTCTATATTTAGACGATGCCGGCCCTACAACTCTCAAATGTTGTTCTATATTGAGCCGATGCCAGTCCTACAACAACTAGCTTTTGTTAAATATTAAGATGGCAGACGCTCGCCGCGGATCGCTCCCTGGAGGAGGCGGACTTTTTTTCAAAAATGACTTTGGCTCCCAGGTCGACCCAGCCTTGAATGGGTACCGGGTGCAGTCCCGGGAAGTAGAGGCGGACGGCGTGATGCTGACCACATCACCCATCTCTGTGCCGATTGGTCTAAAAAAATATAGGCCTAGCCCTATATGCCCTATACGCCTAAAGGCGTGAAAAAAAGGTCCTTTACTTTAAGACGGCAGACGAATAGTGTTTTTGTAGAGTGTCTGATTTTTGTCCACCTTGTGCTCTATGTCCTTATCCTCTTTTGGGCTACACCTTGTGCGGTCTGACGTAGCAAGGCATTCTCTCTAAGTGGCAAACCACTTGATGTGCTGTCTCTGTATGTAATTTAGAACTCGTTCTGTGCCTACTTCTACTCTTATGATCTCATGTCTGATTTTATCACTTCTGTAACTCCTGCGGTCCTTCTCAGTCATCTCATTTCTGTGGTTACTAATTTTCTGTTATGGTTCATAACAGTGACCAACTCTGGTACTGGTAGCACATGAATGGTATATATGTGCTTTGCATGAAATGTTGCTTTGTGCTGATTGCGATTGTCATGTGCTGTTACAAAAAATAAGCGGGTTGGATGGGGGTGGGGGATTTGGGGGGATGGGGGTTGGGGGATGGGGGCCTTTTAAATACTTGGTTTACTTGGTTCTCATATTGTTTTGATATTCTCTATTCATGGATGGTAGATGCTATTGTAATGTTATGACTGTATCTGATATCAAAGTCTGGTCGTCAGCAAAGATTAATTTGTTAATCTTCCGAACATCTTCGTTTCTGGGCTTCGCAATTTTGCATGTCGACGTGTGTGATAAACATCAGTGGTGCTAAGACAGGTTCCTGTCTTACTCCAGATATGACTGTGAATGGTTTAGATTTCCTGATTTATTCCAGCTACGCTTCTACATACCCTATATAAATTCCATAGCGAGTCATTACTTTCCATAATACTTTGCTATTGACTGTCGAATACCTTATCCTGGTCTACAAAGACTACGAGAGAGAGAGAGAGAGAGAGAGAGAGAGAGAGAGAGAGAGAGAGAGAGAGAGAGAGAGAGAGAGAGAGAGATTTGGCAAAAAATATAATAAGTTCCTGGGAACTTTGTACGTTGTTTCTTATTAAACTGCGCTTTACAAAGATGATTTGTTGGTCCAGTGTGTTTCAAAATATAGAAAACTATCATTTCTGTGAAATTCTTGCGTTTGTCTTGCTGCTCTCAGGTGCACCTGCACAAAGAAATAGAATACATTAATTCAGTACAAAAATCGAAACATTTTAGTTCACCATCTTAAAGCTTCTTACCGTCCTCCAACTATAATATTCTTCCTTAGTCATTTCTGACAACAAATTGACGGTCTAAGCCATGAGAGAATCAGAAAGATTGATTCATATTATTCAAGTCAAGTCTAGGAAAAGACTGCTAATGTTGTTTTTTTTTTTTTTTTTTTTTAGAAGAGGTGACTTATGCTGTGAAACACCAAGAGGCATTCACCGTTTTGAAGCTTCTTGTCCTAATGTAACTTTAATTTTTTCTTAAGCCGCTCCTGACAACAAAATGACTAGCTAAGCCAGGAAAGAAATCAAAAAACCAGATAGGATTATGTAAGGCAAATCCAGCCATGGATTGCAAACGGTTGTCAGAAACAGTGACTTGTACAATGAAACATCAACAGTTATTCCATAGTAAAAGTACAAGAAAAAGGACCCCTTTCTACACCCTTGGGTGTATTGGGTACATAGTTCTAGACTTATATTATTCAGACCAGTCAGCACTTAGTAGGTGATCTAGCCAACATTACGTCGGTCGTCTGTATGCCCCAGGAATTTGCCTGGTACCCATTTTGGCTGCGTTGACATGGAAGCCGGTCATTTTTTGAAGAATAAAATTCCATTTAATACGGTTGTGACCCTACGACTTTCAGGCCCGCAAACAAGCGTCTAGCCGTTACGCCATGGTGGCTCCCAAAGGGTATTCTGTGTTGCATTATTTGTTATGACAGTCTATAGTGATGATAAAGTCATAGCTCCCAAAGGGTATTCTATGTTGCATTATTTCTTATGACAGTATATAGTGATGATAAAGTCGAAGCTCCCAAAGGGTATTCTATGTTGCATTATTTGTTATGACAGACTATAGTGACGATAAAGTCATAGCTCCCAAAGGGTATTCTATGTTGCATTATTTGTTATGACAGTCTATAGTGATGATAAAGTAATAGCTCTCAAAGGGTATTATATGTTGCATTTTTTATGACAGTATATAGTGATGATAAAGTCATAGCTCCCAAAGGACGCTGCATTATTTGTTATGGCAGTCTATAGTGAGGATAAAGTCATTGCTCCCAAAGGGTATTCTATGTTGCATTTTGTTATGACAGTCTACACTGATGATAAAATCTATTATATTTTTTTCTAAATCAGTTCACTGTCATCATCATCATTATTTTCATCAAAATCATTATTATTTTTAAGCACCTAAACAAGACTTATCCCTTCACTACCCCCCCTCTCCCGGAGAAACATGTTTAAGGGGGCTGAGACACCACTTCCCCACTATCTTTGTGTCTGCGCCCCTGTCAGCATCCATACTTGTTGCAGAGACGGATTTGCAGCTGAGCTAACCACATTGTAGGAAATGGCCAGCTGGTGTAGCAGAGGCAGAAATTCTGCAATTAATTCTGCAGTTAATCCTCGCTCAGATGGCTTAGTGTCAAGAGGCAAAAGAATTGCCTAAGGGTTCTTAACAAAAGCTTATGGTCGACTTTTGGGGTAGGAGAGACCAGCATATGATACTACAAGATCCTGCTTAAGAATGGAGGTGGAGGCGTTCATTGCAGCTTTCCGCTAGCTAGAGAACACAATACACTCACAAACGTGATTGTAAAGCATGCTGAGGAAGGTGAGGACAGGCATACCTCGTGCAGAGTATCATGCTTCGTTTCAGAGGTCACGGGTGAAGAGAATTTTCTGGATCTTTCCCTCCGGCTATGCTGGTGTGTAGGGGGGAAAAAACCAGACGGACAGATTTGCTACTCAAGCTCTGTACAACTTGGTAGAATATTGATGCAAAAGGCAGACGTGGTTAAGGCCTTCTAGGAGCACGTGAGTAATTCGAAACAGCAAACTGATCATCTCAGACTGGTGAGAACGATGTAGCGAGGAGTGTCAAGGGGATCTGGCCGATACTCGACTCTCATAAGAAAGGCAAGACGGACATATAATCAGACTGCCGCTGGTACCACTGGTTAAAAATCTGCCCTGGCTGCCGAAGATGAGGACGGAGTGCTTATGGTAATGCCGAGAGTGTTGTGTTGTCGGTTATTGAATCAGTTCAACATAATTTAACTTGTAAATGGGCTATCCAGATTAGGAGCAAATCACGAATGTTCTATCTAGAAAATTCGAGTGTACAAGGTAACAAGCAGGCTGCCATATTAGCTGCTGTCGGCCCTCTAGGTGGTGAACTACTTTATGATAAGGTGGACGTGGTGAAGGTTCTGTGGGATCAAAAGGACAGTTCAGTATAGCTGACAGAGAATCCACACATTAAAAGACTAATTCACAGGGTGTGAGAAGACGTTCTGGAAGCTCTTCAACACTGAGGGCGAAATATAGGCGGACTTTTAATCCTGTTGTAACTGGTACCATTAGCATTTCCACTCTTCGTTGGCCACTGAAAAGGGGGACGGAGCACGTGTGGGAATATCTGAGCGCAGTGATGTCAGTTCTTGATTGATTCATTTATTTGTTCATTGTAACTGGATTTTTCTCATATGGGGAAGGGTGGAGTGGACGAATATGCCCAAAATCCCCTAACAAGCGTGTCGTAATAGGCGACTGAATAGGATTTTGGTGAAATCGGACGGGTGCGTCGAAAGGCTCAGATATATTAGCCTATCGGGGAACCAAAACACAAAGTACCAATCCCCATTCTTTAACGATGACGTAGAACAACAACAGTAGTTCATTGAAAAGTGTGTTTCCGTGTGTCTTAAGGAAGACCTTGACTACGTTATGTGTGTCATTTTCCTAGATTTCTACCATAATCGTGTTCAAATATAACGAGATGGGAGCATCCAAACGCAAGACGTTGATGAAATCGCTAGCTGAACATTCAAATCCTCTGGCTATAATCGATTTATCTGCGAAATGTACGTCATTGAAATGAATCTCAACAGAATTCATTTTTTTTTCCTTGTCCATTTTTATTTCTTTTCCCTTCATTAACACGAGCGAACTGCGCATGCATTTTACCCCGAGGATAAAATGTATATTTCTATACGTATGATTCAGCAAACCATTTCTGTCTAATATATTATGTGCAGACAAATAAAATATGTCATCGTTTTTCAGCCTTACTGAGTCAATGGCTCTGTTGACCTGTTTCGATCTTTCGGTTGTTTCCATGTACAGTTGATTTGATTTCATTTGATTTGATTCAAGAACCGACATCACAGCACTCGGGGTATTCCCATAAGCGCTCCGTCCCCATCTTCAGCAGCCAACGAAAAGTTCAGATACTAATGAAGCTTCCATGTACAATGCGGAATCACGGTGGCGCAGAGTCAAGCTCTGCTTGTCTGCCAGCTGAAAAAATTTGGTTCGAATCCGTATATAGGCATATTTCTTTTCATGTGGTCCAGACTTATTTTGGTGCCTAGAAATGTCATAGGAAATAAGGGCTGCCGTAAGTCTGTTGATCATTTATATCCATTCAATCTGTTTGTTATACAAAATTAGCCGATGTCTGTGGCTTACGGGTGTTGAATACCATTTGTAATCCTAAGGTACCGGCTTAAATTCCTGTTGCTGGCGATCTGGAAGCAGACCATTTTGCGTTAATTTTGACAATAGTATGAAGCGCTAGCTGTTCAGTAAACAATGGCAAACTACTGAACGTAAAACTGCTTAGAAAACTCACAGCCAGTCAGAAAGCGCGGGGCTAGCGCGGGGACAAGCAGTTTTAAAGAACGATATAAAAATAAAGATGTACCATCATATATCAAAGAAAATAAAGATTAACAAATTTACTTTATTTTACATGAAGGATAATTAAAAATTCACAGACAGACATTCCGACCGACCGACCGACCGCTTGGCAGACAGACAGACAGACGGACGGACGGACGGGTGGGCGGACGGGCGGGCGGACGGACGGACGGACGGACAGACAGACAGACAGACTTTGAAGAAAACAACCCTAATTAGTCGCAGACTGACTGACAGACCAACCTACATGTTACATACTAAACAGC
This sequence comes from Candidula unifasciata, assembly GCA_905116865.2. NCBI lineage: Eukaryota > Metazoa > Mollusca > Gastropoda > Stylommatophora > Geomitridae > Candidula > Candidula unifasciata. The sequence goes on from CAJHNH020002063.1 coordinate 70,577, forward strand.
CAAATATTATTACCAGTATAACGAATCCTCATTGTAGGAGCCGCTGTGGTGCAGCGGCTAGACGCTCGGCTACGGATCCCAAACTCATGGATTTAAATCCTATTGGCACTGGACTGTTTTCAAAAATGACCTTGATTCCCGGTTCAACTCAGCCTTAAAAGGATACCAGACAAAGTTCGGGAAAATAACAGAGGCCGGCGTGTTGCCGACTACATCACTCACCAAGTGCGGATTGATCTATAAAACGTAGGTCTGTGCCCATTACGCCGGTTTCCATAAATAAACAGAGGGGGAACCCTTGGGGCCGTTAAATATTACATATTAATAAAGTAACAGAAAATGTCTTGATCGGCACTCATAGAAAGAAGTAGAAAGATAAAAGAGCACACTAGACAACATACAAATCGAAAGCTATAGTTACCGTGCCAGGAATCGAACTTGTCACATGCCTAAAGGCGTGGACAACAGTCCTTTACCATCGCTGTCCGTCTTTCACGGGCACAAACCATTAGACCATAAAACCATGTTTATTTCATGTGAGCTAGTATTATTTTTGACGGTTGATTCCAGGTTCAACTCAGATCGGAAAGGATACCGACGCATTCGGAAATGTACAGACTTAGTGTTGCCGACACATGTACCTGTTGTCTTTTACTATAAAACGTAGGTCTATGCCCCCACGCCTGTTTCCGTATATAAACAGAGGGGGAACCCTTGGGGCCTAAATTTTTATAGACCATAAAGTAACAAGAAGGGTGATGTGGTCAGCACCAGGCCGGCCAAGTAGAAAGATCCAGAACACACTAGACAACCGGTACCCAATCGAAAGATTGGGTCGACCTGAGAGCCAAATCATTTTTGTCAAAACGCCTAAAGGCGAGCGAAACACGACCTTTTACCATCGCTGTCCGTCTTTCACGGGCACAAACCATTAAACCATAAAACCATGTGTATTTCATGTGAGCTAGTATTATTTTTGACAGTCGGACATGCAGGCTTTAGAGATCGGATAAACCGACGCATTGCAAGATATATTCTTAGTATTTACACATGTAACCTGTTGTCTTTTACAAGTAAGTAAAGTAAAGGACTTTTTTCCACGCCTTTAGGCGTATAGGGCATATAGGGCTAAACCTATATTTTTATAGACCATCGGTACAAGAAGGGTGATGTGGTCAGCATCACGCCGGTCGCCTTTACTTCCCTGGACTGCACCCGGTACCCACTCAAGGCTGGGTCGACCTGGAAGCCAAGATCATTTTTGACAAAAGTCCGGTCCTCCAGGGAGCGAACCCACGACCTTCCGATCTGCGGCGAGCGTCTAGCCGCTCCGCCACGGTGTCTTTTACAACGATCCTGGATATCGTCACTGGGGCTACGGAGTTCATATTTTGTGCAACGCTCTAGGTAGGCGGTTCTACAGAGAAAGACAGTCATAAGAGATAACCAAAGGCAATGAAGTCGAACCTCTTGACTTTAATTATCATTAAAGTAACACAAAATATCAGACCAGCGTGTATGTTTGCTTGTGTCCATTTTGACAAATACATTTACCGGCGAGCAAGCCGATAAGACACACGCACAGACAGGCAGGCAGGCAAGAATACAATACATACACAAAGGCAGACAGGTGAGCAGAAAAACCAGATAGATAACTGAATCTACTCAGTATTTTGAAAATGTATCTTCCTTGCCCCTGTTTGCGGACACACACAAAACGGTAACACCAGATTTCATGTTTGTTTCAATTATGACGAGCATATTACGTTTTGATCATTAGTTCACCCTGATATATATTTAATGTATATTTTAATCCCACGCTCTTTCTCTACAAAAGGAGGTTAATAGTGTACATCTACTGCTTCATACAAGCTGGAATTATTAACATCATTATTAATAACGAATGCTGAATATTTTATAATACTGGAGTTTTCAGTGTTGTGATCTAGCTTTAACGCATTACTTTCAGCTTTCTGTTTTGTTGTTTTTTTTCAAACACAACAAATACAAAGGAATATATCAATCCTTGTTTAGTCAGATGCTCGTTATATGGCTTTGTGCATTGCGATGTCGTTTCCTGTCATTTGTATCATTGTGTGTCAAGCTTACCGTCTTAATAGCATGTAAATAAGGTATTGTTGTTTGCGTTAAGCTGCAGGATTATATAATAACGAACAAAGCTGGGGTGGATATGTTCCAGCTAGTTACAGTGCGTGTTTGCAGTGGGCAGGAGTGGTCGGCCTTGAGGAGCTTTCTGGCCAGCTTTATAAAAGTATATGCTAGCTTGCGGGCGAGTGACGATGTCTACAACGCATGTGTGAGTGTGCTGTTGTTGATCTTACTGCTTTGTAGCTTCATTAATTCTAGCTGCTCATTTAAAAAAAAATTAGATTTACAGAATTTAGGATTGGTGGAATTTCGGATTGGTAAAGGAGGAGAAGGAAGATGAAAAACAAATGACAAGGATTATGATGATAAAAGAGGCTAAAAATAAAGAAGAAAAAAAAAGAAGAAGAAGAAGAAGAAGAAGAAGAAGAAAAACAACAACAATAACAGCAGCAGCAACAACAAGATGACATAGATGATGATAATGATGATGTGTAAAGGAGGAGTAGAAGATAATGATGACAGAGCACAAGTAGAAGGAAGATGGGCAACAGGAAAAAGACATTTAGATACTCAGTTTGGCACTCGGGTTAACTTCAAAACTAAATAGCTAACATATAACAAGTCTGTTACTGACATGTAATCTACCATAATCTTTCTGTCAGCCCGAACCTCTTCTATTGCTGATATTTCCAGTTGTAACAATATTCTACAATGCTTTTTCGCATACCGTACAAATAGTAAAGACTTCCTTTCTCTTCTTTATAATTAAATACACTGTTCTAATTTCAATAGCCATTTCTCAGCAATAACATTTACTCTAGATGTCCCAGGTATTTGCTGCATTCCTCTTAAAAAAAACGCACCTCTGCTTCTCAGAGTGCTTCCTAACTTATCCATTCACATTCTAGGGTTCACTGCCATACATGAGAACATGCTAAGCATAATATTTCAGCACTCCCTCAAAAATAACACACAGCACAAACTATCACATGCACACTTTCAGACAATGAATTTTCTAAAAATCTGAAGTAATATACAGCAAACAATGTAAGAAAGACATATTTATTATATTTATTTAACAACACAGTTGCACTGACTTTTGTTTCTTAATGCATATACAAATTTGATCAAAATATAATTTTTACAAACTAAAAGTTTTTAATTTTAAATCTGAGATACATTCTATTTTCCCAGCAAAAGCAACATAAACATTTTATGAACTTATAACTACTATTATATGTTCAAATCTGAATTAAACATGGTTGAACAAGATATCTTGAGGGCAAATAATCCTAACAACTATGTCAGTAAGTAAATTCACTAACTACTCTGCTAGCACACTTGTCTAGAGACAGAGTCTTCTTGTGCTCAAATTCTTTTCAAGGGTCATTTATTTGCAATTAATCTGGACTGCCAGGCTAACACAGCATAAAAATAAGTACCAGAAAATGTTCTTAAAAGTAAAGGCGGCTGAAATAAATCACCCATGAAATGCTGCTTGATCTTCATAAATGTGGGGTCTGTCAAAATTTTGAGAGCATCCATCTTATTTGTACAGACATATCGAAGTGAGTCATGGACCATCTCGTAGACCCTAAGGGAGAAAACTGGGGGCTATAGAGCTGAAATGATAAAGAAAGATTCTCAGAACACCAAGGACAAAGAAGAAAAGAAATACTGACATTCTAAAGCATCTGAACATCAAGAAAGACTGCCTAGTAAATGGATTGGCTTGCCATTGAAACTGAAATACTTTGGTCATATCAAGCACCATGGCAGATTGCAAGAAATAATAGCAGAAGGCAAGGTATCAGGAAAGAGGGGAAACGGGTGACCATAACAAAGATTGGTACATGATATCAGTGACAAATTGGGTAGGGAAATGCATGAGGTAGGAAAGCTGACAAGAGACAAGAGTTTCTTTCGATCAGACCATGATGACAGCGATGCTCGGCAAAGGACGTGCGACATGATGATAAAGACTAAATTCAGGTCTGCTACTACTACATGTAAATTAAAGAAGAAGAAGTGGTGGAAGTATGCCCTGTAGGAGTGTTGACAACATTGTGGAGAGAGAAAAAATAACATTAATACTCAGTTACTGAGTCATCGAAACAATAAGGAAAAGTTACACAAAAGTGTATGATCCATATCAACGAAAGCGGGGTTTAAAAAAACTACTCTTGTATCAAAAACATTAAACAAGGAAAGACAGTGAAATATGTACATGGAAAACTTAAAACAGCTGTATCACCTTTAACATTATAAGCAAATTAAACTTCATGAAAACATCAAAAGACAGAAAGAAGTGGACACTCATGATCAGCAGTATTTGCCCCAGATCAAACATCTGAAAGAGACTACATTAGTCAACATTAAAGAGGAATGTACAATTACTGAACCTTCTCAAAATAAACAAATTATGTAGAGTTTACATAAAACTAAAAATAAAGAAATCAAAAGAAGGCCAGGCCCAGAACCAGTCATTCAGTTCATAAAAGAGCAACAGATGAAAAGGTTCGGCCACCTAAAGAGAATGCACTTGTATCAACTGCCAGAGAGACATCCTGAAGAAATATTAACAACACTGAGCAAGGAACCAAACAAATGATGGAGCAATAGCATCAAGAACATCATTAAATAAAAACAGAGAGCTTTAAACAGTGCATCAGAAATAGCATAAGATGATGCTTACATCTTCCATATTTCTCCAAGCAAACTGAAGGAGAAGAAGAAAAAGAAGAAGAAAGAGTTTTACAAATATATGTGTACACATTTCAACATATGTCAGTTATGAACTGTTTAGAAATTAAATCAAATTATGGTAGCAGTATATAGTATGATGTTCTCTAAAAAAATATAATTACTCAAATGTCAAGCACGATGCATAAATGAATACTAGCATTGACAAGTGATCTAAAAACCAATCAAACAAAATGCCTGAGGTACAATGACTGTCATCTAAAGAAAGCAATCCTATTGAAGTAGTATTGTAAATCTGTGAACATTGAAGTTGAATGATAATGGAGGTGTGAGCTGGCAACACAGCCTGCAACAAATCTTAAAAATGCATGTGTATCCATGGTCAGTCTGAAACTCGGGGTACTAAGAGTGATGAGAATATAGGAAGATCTCTGAGGCCTTATCATCATAATCATCCTGCTGTTCAATTTATACATCATATAAGGCTTTTAGTCTATTCCTCCATTTCATCTATCTTGTGCCATTTCTTTTTATATCATAAATTGAATTCAGTCCAGCACTTCTGGCCTCTCTTATCAACGTTTACCTTATAGTTTCCTTGGACACACTCGTTTTCATAATCCAGTTGTTTTTCAATATATCTTCTTAGTTTTATAACTGCCAATGCCAGTGGTTGTCCAGTGATTTCACTTATTTCTTAGCTTTTCTAGTTAAGGAATTGGACAACAGAAAGTCCTGTTTCTTTTGATGTGACGTTGAAAAAGTTTACACGCTTGCCATACAAATCTAACACACAATGTACATGTGAGATAGGAGTTAGCAGGACACACATACAGCTCATACTTGAATTATCTAAAGAAGTCTGCAAATATTTGTAGTGGAATCTACATAAATAACAAAATTACTGAAGGCACTTCCTCCTCCTGTTCTCATGCCATAGGGTTTGTCCCATTAAAGGTTATCACTGGGAACTTCCACAGATCTGGATGGCCCACATGAGATAGATAATTATAGTCGGAGGTGCTCCACTGGAATGGTGGCAGGTCATCATAGGTTGGACTGCTAATGGCCAAAAATGACAAACTCCTGAACAATTGGATGTTGGTGAGCTGTGAGGAACAAAAAAAAAAAGAACAAACCATTATCAGTATTTCACAGGAGTGGCTGGCTGAGCTGTTAAGAAAGCTGGGTTCTCCACTAGGAGACTCAGATTCTAATTTTCAGTTAGCAGACAGATTTTTATTTCTGTCAGGGCCAAAAGTAATTTGAAAAGAAAGCGCCGTTAGAACTACATCGGTCATGCACTCAGAATAGATAAGACAAGACTATCCCCTCAAGCCCTCACACGGACACCGCAAGGTAAACAGAAAACAGGGAAGACCAAAAGAGACCCAGCATAGAATCATCATCAATGAAGGCTATACCATAGGCCTAACAAATATCTAAGACCTAAAACTGGTGGCAACGAACCGCCAGACATGGAGAGCTAGGACCTCTGCCCTATGCGCCGCCCCAGACTCAAGAGGAAAAGACTAACTAACTATCTAACTGTGGTGACAGCACTAGCCAGGTGGCACTAAATCTCCAGGCATTAGACCCACCACACTGTCCTACAAATGTGGTACACACAGACAGTCATGACAGTGAATGTCAGTACTTCATTTTTGTAGGTGTAAAATAAATCAGGCATTTATTTCAGTTTAAAGCAACTGATAATTCAAAATACTAACACTCTTTGTCAAAAAAAATTAATTATGAGATAGTCCCAGACAGTACAGTTAAAATTAAAATACACAGATATAACTTTACATATAAAAATATCCAATAAATACACTAAACTATTTGAAGCATGAGTTCAGGAATCATTCTATGACACAGAAATATAGCTCAACTACCAGGAAGAGATATCACATTTAGAAATCTATGACACTCATTTTAAAATGCTACCCTGATTCCCTGTTATGGGTTCCAGGGAACCCGTTGGGGCTGAAGGGGACGAAGTGAACCCTTAACAAGTACGACAGAAAAGAATGTGCTGAAATCAGAAGTGTTGGGCTGAAAGACACAGATATCACAGGCTAGCTGTTAACCCCCAAAGGACTGTCAACCACCTTTGTTTAAGAACAAAGAAGAAGATACGACCAAATCAACTTTAGAGTCATTCAGGTTAAAAATAATTCAATCATGCTACTATGATGGAGCAACCATTGAATCACTGTGCTTGTAGGTAAATGCATTAACTGTCTCATCACTAGATCTCTTAATTATTAGTAGCACCCATTGTTTTCTCCCAACAGTTCAATTAACAAACATAAAGAATGACCCTACCTTCATGTCAGTGGCAATATGAGGTCTATGTCCCAACGAACCAAACGCATATGTGCCATTAATAGGGTTGAGGTCATCTCTGCAAGCTATAGCATTTTCTGCGGAGTATGGAGGTGTGCAGTTGCACCGAGACAATGGATCTTTTTGGAAATTGTTATACCTAAAGATTGAAAAAATAAACAATACAATGTTCATATAAAAATATACTGAGTTTAACTTTTAGTACCCGAAGTCAGTTAAGTTGATTATAAATCAATTCAAGATTCTCAAATTCGGAAGCTGAAATATTTTGACCATATCAAGCGCCAGTGGAGTGGAAAATACAATAGCAGAAGGCATGGTACCTGGGAGGAGGGGCAGGGGCTGACCAAAATGATAGGCATAGGATATAAGTGACTACATGGATATGAAAGTGCATGACATGGGAGAGCTGGCAAGAGACCGAGTTTCTTTCAGGCAGACTGTGATGACAGCAATGTTCTGCAAAGTACCTGCTATATGATGATGATGATGATGAGTATATACATTTATTGGGGTTCTCCACAGCTAAGCTGTTTGCCTAGTGCTCCAAAGGTTGTCAGTTAAATTCATGGACTGTAATGTTCATATAAGTGCAATTTTTATTGACATCCAAGGCACTGTCACTGTGGCTGCACAGTTAGTGCTTTGTGCAAAGCTCTCTCCAGGTCACTAACCATTCTGTGTAGAGAAAGTGAGCATACTGGATAAATCCTAGTCTACTGTTAAACCTTTAACACCTATTTACTGCATCGATGTACATTCCTCTATGAATCATTACAACTAGTAATACTGAAGGAAAGAGGGCAACGGGAAGCCAAAGATGTAATTACCTGGATAGCTTGGCTACACGGATAGAGTAGGACAGGAGCAATGGCCTGATCTATTTTTTGCAAACCATTTTTCTTCTTTTGCCCTTTATCCGCAAATGGAGCATAGGCCCTCAACCAACTCATACAAAGTCATCCTATCCTTTACTATCGTATACTTCCCACCCCGTTTCTTCTCCATTTGTTTCTTTTTTTAAACTTCACACCAATGTTCCCTTCTCCGTGTGTTTTTGGTCTATCTTTATTTATGTCCCCTTGTGGTTTCCAGTTTCCAGGATTTCTAGTTAAATTGTTTTGAGGTTTTGTTCCAGTTTCCAGGATTTCTAGTTAAATTGTTCTGAGGTTTTGTTCCAGTTTCCAGGATTTCTAGTTAAACTGTTCTGAGGTTTTGTTCCAGTTTCCAGGATTTCTAGTTAAACTGTTCTGAGGTTTTGTTCCAGTTTCCAGGATTTCTAGTTAAACTGTTCTGAGGTTTTGTTCCAGTTTCCAGGATTTCTAGTTAAACTGTTCTGAGGTTTTGTTCCAGTTTCCAGGATTTCTAGTTAAATTGTTCTGAGGTTTTCTCAATGTGTGTCCTATCCAATGCCAGCATCTTATCCGCAAACCATTACCGCCAGCATTTATTGGCAGGGCACATGATGATGACCAGTTACAGACAGAAAAGATGACAGAAGAATGGTAAAGATGCACAGAGAAAAACATGACCGCAAAATGTAAAAATATATACAGAAAAATGACCCCAAAAAAGTAGAGTCAAGAAAAACAAACCTCATCAATTTTGTCATAGATGTCAGATCTCTAACCTTTCCAACATCTCGCTGGAAAATGCGGGCTCGAGGATTTTTATCATAAGTAAACCAGTCCCCATACTGTGCCACGGCTTCTGGGCCTCCACTCTTGTTAAAAATATCAGGGAAGTAACTGCAGATATTTGTTTAAAAAAGAATTATTATAATGTAATATGACTCTTCATTTGAAAACTGATTAACAACAGGAGAATGTGAAAATGAAGACTTTGAAGCTTTCACCCTGAGAACCCATTAATCTGACACTGCTACCCATTACAAATCCCTGAGAAGTTTGCCTTTGCTGTACTGGCCAGTCCCCCAACAAGGCTACTTAATGATATTGGTTCTGTTTGCACCTGCACAGTGTTTAAGAGAGCCAAACATGACTGCATTCATTAAAAATAGCACTTGGGAGAGTTTACTGTAAAAAGTTAATATTTTTAGCGCTAAGGTGTTCAAATTTATAATTTGCCTTTAGCAGTTGCAGAGTGATAGGGTTGGGTAATGATTTTTGACTGGCCCAGAGAAATGTATTCTACTTAATACTTCACCCTGTTCATGTCTACTAATTATTCCTCTTTATATACCTCTTTTAAAAGTATTAAAATGTATATAATTTGTGAGTGTAATTAGTAACATGTATAAAATGGCTTTTTTTTTTTTTTAAAGGCTTTTTTGGGGAATTCCTGGGTTCTGGACATTTTCCTCCAAAGGTTTCCAAAGCACAAGGATTAAAACATACAGCCATTTACCATCATCATCATCATTTTCCCCAGCAGAGTGAGCAGGGTGGGGGTAGACCTACCGCCCTCTATCAAGCATTTCGTAAAAGAGGTATGTCGTAAAAAGTTAATACTTAGGATTTTGCAGAAATCAGATCTGTGTGGCAAAAAAGACCCAGGTATCATAGCCTAGCTGCAAACCACAACACAAGTCAACTGTCCTTTCAAAGGAGAATACAGGAGGAATAGGGAGGAGGAGGAGAAGAAGAGTAAATCCAGCCTCAGATGTCTGGGACTGGAAGTCACCATAATTAGTTATATTTTACAATATTACGAGCGACGTACTGCACTAAGAGCACTTCTATGTGTGTTCAATAGCACCCACATGTTACCAGCTAGATTAGTCATAAAGTGGTGAAAATAGGGGTGATTGCAGTCAAGCTAATACCATGAAATTAATCTAGCCATTGTTGTGGAGCTAAGTTCTTGTTGACAAAGGCCCTATCAGAATTTGTGTTGTGTTGTTTTGTGCACACTGTTCCTTAAACTTTTTAGTCACAGATCACTGGATTAATTTCTTAGATTAGCCATAGCCGCTCAAAAATAGACAATGATTAATTTGCTTGCTAAGAGATACTGTTTGCTATTTTTGTTTAAAAGAAAAGAAGCATAGTGGATTCTTTTATACCATATTCTCCCAGTGTGTGTTTCATATGCGGGGTGGGGGGGGGGGGGGGGGGGGGGGGGGGACACGAGAACAGTTCCACTGTCCCATAACAAGCATGTCATATAAGGCAAATGAATAAGGGTTTGCTTAAAGTGGATGTGTTGGGCCTGAAGGTACAGATATTGCAGCCTAGCTGTACACCATAAAACAACTGCTTTTTTAGGGGTGAATGATCAAGAAGAAAAAAGTAATACATCCTATTCAAAATTAAACAATTCTATAATATAAACTGTCAAACATTTATATGAAACTGAAACCAACACATAAACACTTGAACACCAACAGACTTACGCAATATTGTAACTTCCAAAATATAAATTGTTATACAACAGCTGTGTCAAATCTTGATACTCGATTGTACCTCTGTGACAACAAGAGAGACATAATTTTAAAAAAAAAACAGTATGAGCTTAAACTGGGTGTATAAACAGAGATACATAAACCATACACAGACATCTAGTATCTACACACACCAACAACATGAATCCCTCTCTCCGATCTACTCTTAAAGGGAGTCGCCGTGGCCGAGCGGCTAGACGCTCGACGCAGATCAGAAGGTCGAGGGTTAACTCCCTGGCAGAGAAAGACTATTTTAAAAAATGACCTTGGCTCCCAGGTCGACCCAGCCTTTTTGTCATTATAAATATGCGCTTACAAAGTGAATTGTCTCTAAAACAAACCATTAGTCATTTAAAATATGTATATATATTGTCTTTAAAATAAAATTGCAGTTACTCAACAAGTGTGCACACTTACGGAATTTGCTCCAAAAGGTAAAACAAACCAGGGACTGGTTTCTTGCTGTAGGGTCTAAATCTGTGGTAATCAATAACCATCCACTGGTTGTTGTAGCTGTATAAGACACACACACAATTGAGAAAAAAGGATATGTTTAAAATCTGAATTGTGAAATGTAATGTATTTAAACACATTACTATATGGCATCAAAACCTGGACAATGAATAAGCAAATAGAAAGTTGAACTGACGCCCTTGAGATACAAAGAAGAAGTTGTATTCCATGGAAACAAAAACAATTAAATACCAAGGTTCTAGAAAGATTCAAAATGAAAAGAAAGTTCATAAAAGAAAACAAAAGAGAAAGGAAAACATTTATCATATAACACTACATGGAAAGTAAAATGAGACGCACTGCATGGAGAAGCTGAAGGCAAATGAGCAAGAGGCAGACAGCGGTAAAGTTAAAGAACAATAACAAAAACTTCAAAACAGATATCTTTCAGAGTGTACAACCAGCGTAAGACAGAGAATGCTGGAGATCCATTACAGTCAATCTTCATTATGGAGATAGCATGTGACTAATTAACAAGATTCCCTGTTATTGCACTCAGATACCTGCATAAGTGTTTAGTCTCCTGCTTTAGATCACACATGGTCTGCACAGTGCAAGAAGTCCATATCACTGGTGAAGATTCAAATGTGGGTATGTCACAAGTTTATATTTTTTGTGAGTTGGCTTCCTAATTTCCAAAATGTCTGAGCAACAACACCTTGTTTGGCAGGCTGGCCGGGAGGTTGAGTAGGGTGACTGTATGTCCCCATTTTTCCCCGGGTGTGCCTCGGCCGTACTGTGGGTATTCCAAAAATGTGCCATATGTCCATTTTATAAAAATCTAGAAATAAGCTTGAGAAAAACATACATAAACAGTTAATATATCTGTAGACCTTATCAGTTATCACAGTTGTAGACACTTATAATGCCCTAAATAATAATAGCTAAATAGCATATTGTTTCATTCATTCTTGGCGGCAATGGTTCAGTTTTTAATACCTTTGTTGAGCCAGTAAAACCTGTTCACCCCATGACCTAAACAAAAGTGGAGGTTTGATGGTTGGGATAAAACTTGCTTGCTTGCGATGTCCCCTTTTCAGTTCAAAATGTTTTGGGGATGTCCCATTTTCAGCTCAATATTATGGTCACCCTAATTCTGGGGGCAGCATTTGGATTATGCAGATCTGGTTTGATTCAGACAGCTTGAATTTTTCAGTGGGATTTTTTAAATTCTCAATGGTAAATTTTGCCTCCCAGATTATGTGCTAGTACCTATTGTAATCTGAGTTGACCTCGGAGCCCAAATCAATTTTTAAATAGCTTCGCCTTGATAGGGTTGGCCCAATGCCATGTAGTGGAATTTGCATGTTTTCACAAGCTGTTCTTTTCCTCCGTACAAGGTGTTCCACTTGTCTGGTCTCGGAGGGAGTAGCGTTCTTAAACTGAGTTTTTGGGCACTCAAAGAGATGGTGTTCAACAGTTTCGTAGTGGTAGTTACATAGCTGGCACTCTGGGGAGTGTTTGTGGCTGTATTCTGTTTAGGTGTCCATTGAGTGGAGTATGTTGCGTTCTAAGTCTGAAGATCTTGGCCTGGTCCCTTCTTGTTTAGATGGTTAATGCTGTCATTAGAATCAGGGCCAGACAAAAGGTTTGGTTGGGATAAACGGCTTGCTTCTTCGCCTTGATGGGGATTCACATACATGAACAACTGGGCTGACAAGTAAGTTTGTTAGCCACTGAGTTATTCTGCTTCCCACATTCAAGATAAGTATGGTGAAGTGGTCAAGCTGTTTGCCTCGCACGCTAAAGATATGTGTTTGTTTCATGAATGCATTGTCTGTTCACAAGTACAATTTTTACGGAGGTCCCTAGAGATTGTGGATGGAGCTATAGAGTTAGTTCTTTCTGCTACTTTCTTGGCAGGCGGCGAGCCATTCTGCGGACAGATACTGAGGAATAAGGAATAGTATCTGGTGTAATGAAGTAAATCCTCTTGAATTTAATTTTAGCTTTAAACATTTCCTGGTTGCCACATCAACAACAGAGATTTGCTGCAGTGCACACACTGCTGACATTGGGAATATTATATAAGTTACTAGGCCTTAATCTCTTCTGTTAATAAAAAAACATTTGTACTAGAATCGAACGAACGAACAAACTTTATTTTCAAAGGGTCACAAATTGGGCATCAGGCCTGTCTTACACTCGGCGCTTCCAGACACCCATCTTTGACACTGCATCTGTCGGAAGAGCCTTTCAATAATTGTGAGAAAGTTCACTAACATTGAAGCTAAAGAGGGATGTAGAGTAGACGTTATTTAATTTCAACTCACGTGCCGCTGTTGTACTGGGAGACAATCTGAGCCCATTCTCTGCCAGATGCAGCGAGTCTGTTGGCTACCATAGTACGTATACCTTCAAACACAGAGGTATATTTGATGTAGACAAGCAGGTCAGAGTTAGAGTTGCCAATGGTTGTCTCTTGTGTAACCTACAGTTTTTCAACAAGAGAGAGTTAAAAAACAAAAAGACTGACAAACTCTTTTAAAAAACACACAAGAAAGTTAAATTTCTGAACCCTGCAGAAATGTGTAGCTAAATTTCATCATCATAAAATTATTGAACCTTTGGATCAGTTTTCAAACCATTCAAAACATAATTCACTAAAGGTGCCGGACTTTTGCTGTCCATGTGAGTTCTCTATAAGTCATCCTTTCAAGAGTGATCTCTCCAAGTCTGGACAACAAATGACTTCTTTAATTCCTTTATTGCAAACCAAGGATTCTGCGTCAGTGAACAGTTCTCCATGATGTAATTCAATGTATGACACCCTTCTCTTCCATATATATCTAAGGAACTAGTCTTCCACCCTGACAGCTTTCCTTTCCTTTCTCTGTGATCTTCTTATACTTTTCATTATTTCCACTGTGATCTTGTTATACTTTTCATTATTTCCACTGTGATCTTGTTATACTTTTCATTATTTTCTCTGTGATCTTGTTATACTTTTCATTATTTCCTCTGTGATCTTGTTATACTTTTTGTTCTTTTCCTTTGTGATCTCATTAAACTGTTCCTTTATCTGTCATCTTGTTTTTCTTTTCCCGTGTGATCTTTAATTTTTATTTCCTTCCTCTGTAATCTAGTTAAACTTTGCAAGATCCACTCTTCTTGATCTGGCTTCACAGTGTCTTTCCACCTTCTTCTAGTTATAACCTTCCTAGCCTTGCATTTGAATGTGTAATACAAAGGGATGTTTTATCTCTAGGATAAACTGCCTTAATTTGACACTATTGAATGTTAAATCAGGAATCGACATCACAGCACTCTGGACATCTCCACATGTGCTTTGTCCCCATCTTCAGCAGCAAGCAAAGATAATTAATTAATTTGACATAGAGTAGCTATCTTAATGTAAAATGTGTATTAAAAAAAAAACAAATGCTAGGCAATTTAAACAATTTTGACACTTCCTGTCAGGAGAAAATCTTTACTGGTCTAGCAAAAATGTTATCTTTATATTAAGACATACCAACAGAAAATTAATAAAACTACTGGCGCGATGCCTGTTGTTGCAATATTGGTGGTGCCCGAATGTGATTAAAATTGATAGCGTGGTCAACTGCTGACCTGTTGGTGACTTTTGCTACCATCCACGATGAACTGCATTTTTAATGTCAGATTGTTTGTGTTAGCACTTCAGATGGCTACCGTATCCCTTAATGCATGTGTATGCTAGATATGCTGAGACAGCAGTCTGTCAATCTTTCCACAAGGGACTGTGATAAACATTCTGTGTGTTTTTTGTTGGCAAAGGAGTGGAGCAACTATGGGGTGACCCGTTTGCTATGAAGCTGAAACTAAGACTACCAGACTAATAAAACTACTCTGGCCTTCTGCTGCAAACAGTGAGTGTAACAAATATGCATTTAAGTAAACTTACCAAGCCTGAAGAAATTGCATAAAAATCATCTCCAGATGAAAGAGAACCAGGGTATGATGAGAATGTCATGGTGTTTCCAGCAATCAGATCTAACAGAAAATATTGAACTTGAATGAAACAAATCACCTTCTTACTAGGAATTATACAAACAAAAAAACAAATATAAGCTCAAATTTGTCAGACAGAGAGAGGAAAGGATTAACAATCTATGTAACCATGGCAATCAATTTAAACATTTTGAGCTAACTAAATTTGTATCTTACTATCATAAAGATGAACCTCTGCAGATTCTCATTTGTCA
The DNA here is from genome assembly GCA_905116865.2 of Candidula unifasciata. NCBI lineage: Eukaryota > Metazoa > Mollusca > Gastropoda > Stylommatophora > Geomitridae > Candidula > Candidula unifasciata. The sequence goes on from CAJHNH020002063.1 coordinate 85,838, forward strand.
TGGCCCACCACAAAGGTGAACCTCTGCAGATTTTCATTTGTCATGGCCCACCACAAAGATGAACCTCTGCAGATTCTCATTTGTCATGGCCCACCACAAAGATGAACCTCTGCAGATTCTCATTTGTCATGGCCCACCACAAAGATGAACCTCTGCAGATTCTCATTTGTCATGGCCCACCACAAAGATGAACCTCTGCAGATTCTCATTTGTCATGGCCCACCATAAAGATGAACCTCTGCAGATTCTCATTTGTCATGGCCCACAACAAAGATGAACCTCTGCAGATTCTCATTTGTCATGGCCCACCACAAAGATGAACCTCTGCAGATTCTCATTTGTCATGGCCCACCACAAAGATGAACCTCTGCAGATTCTCATTTGTCATGGCGCACCATGAAGGTGAACCCTTGCAGATTTTCATTTGTCATGGCCCACCAAGAAGATGAACCTCTGCAGATTTTAATTTGTCATGGCCCACCACAAAGACGAACCTTTGCAGATTCTCATTTGTCATGGCGCACCATGAAGATGAAGCTCTACAGATTTCCACTTGCCATGGTCCACCATGAAGATGAACCTCTGCAGATTCTCATTTGTCATAGCCCACCATGAAGATGAACCTTTGCAGATTCTCATTTGTCATGGCCCACCTTTGCAGATTTTCATTTGTCATGGCCCACCACAAAGATGAACCTCTGCAGATTTTCATTTGTCATGGATTACCATAAAGATGAACCTCTGCAGATTTTCATTTGTTACAGCCCACCATGAAGGTGAAGCTCTACCAATTTCCACTTGCCATAGTCCACCATGAAGGTGAACCTTTGCAGATTCTCATTTGTCATAGCCCACCATGAAGATGAACCTTTGCAGATTCTCATTTGTCATGGCCCACCATGAGGATTTCTAAACTGAGTGGCAAGGAAGGTGGGGGTGGAAATAATTCTTCTTTTTCCCTGCAGTCTCAGAATCATTCTGTAACATTAAAAAAAAAATTTTTTTAATCCCAGATTTTCTACTTCAGCAATTGCAAACTGGAACATGTCTCAAAAAGACAGGTAGGATAATTTTTTAATTATTTCATTAAAAAAGACAAATAATTTATTACATAGTGTAAGCTAAATTATCAACCTAATCACCAATTTATTTTTCTGTTAAAAAAAAATCCCATATGAAAAATGAATACTTCTGTTGTAAATCACCAAAAACAACCCGGTGACACAAAGTCACCATGCAGATATCCACCATTGCAGTCTAACATTACGGCATGTTTTCATGTATTTTCATAAATCAGGGGGGATCATAATGAAAAAGTAACCAATAGGACAACAAACTTCTTGTTTACTAATTATATTTACAAATAAACTCACAGAGACAAATATTGCAAGAAAGGACAAAAACAAACCATAATTAGCCTATCTGTTCATTACTCACTGTCTAACCCTTCTGCAAGATGAAGTTCAAAGTTGTAGCGCTTCAGTATCCTAAGCATGGAAGGGAGATCATTCCAGGTGTCCTGTGCCACATACAGGTCGGAGAAATCAGGCAGCAACCTAATTAAAGCTGAGCAGTGACCTGTTCCCGTGAACAAGGGGTCCTTCCGGTTTAATGGTTTCTTCTCTGAGGGAAACAACTGGTTCAGATCTTCTAGATCACCCCCGACCTGCCATAAACTGTTTCAGAGGAATGAAGAAAACAAAACAATCAGCATCATAATAAGTAAGAGGATGAAAATGGCTTGGCCACCTAATGAGAATGAATCCTGATATACCTGCCAAAACAGGTCTCATATGGATAGCAGAGGAAAAGATAAAGAAGGGGCGTCCAAAAACAACATGGAGACGAACGATGAAAAGTGACCTGAGTGCGGCATCTCTGACATGGAGAACTGTAATGGAGATTGCATAGGCCAGGAAAGCATGGAAAGTCCTCTCTGAAGCCTCACGTGCCACTAGGCATAAAGAGAATTGGTGACTGATGATCATAAGTAAATGGTCATCACCATCATCATTGTGTAACATTTCTGTCCTTTGGATGGTTCTGAAGCTTCCTGATCAATCATTACATAGTTGTCTGTCTTGTGCCATTCTCTTTTTTTCTTCTTCTTCTCTCTTTTCTTTTTCCTCTCCCTTTTCTTCTGTTCTTATTCTTCTTCTTCTGTTTCTTCTTCTTTTAGAGGAAAATCAAGACGGACATATAATTAAACCATTTGTACCATCACAACTGCGACTGGCTGCTGAAGATGGGGATGCTGCATTTATGGGACTGTCCCTAATGCTGTGATGTCAGTTCTCAACTCAACTTATCTTCGTTTTCACATTTTATTTCTATTTTTTTTTCCTACTTTCTACCCTAAAAAAGGGGGTTGGCATTTTATGTTGTAGTTAACAGCTAGGCTTTGATAACTATGCCTTTCAAGACCAACACATCCAGTTTCAGTCAACCTGTAATTAGTCATCATTTACGCATGCATTTAGGGAGCAATGAGGCCATTCTTCCCCCCCCCTCCCACCAAAATGGGGCCCCAGAACCCATAATGCAGCAGTTCTCAACCTGTGGGTTGCCACCCCTTTTTGGGTCGAAGAATTCTTTCACAGGGGTCGCCTAAGGCCATCGGAAAACAAATTGATTGAAGTTATGAAGTAGTAAGGAAAATAATTATTCTATGTTTGGGGGTCCCCACAGCATTATGAACTGAATTAAAGGGTTGCGGCATTAAGAATATTGAGAGCGACTGCCATAATGGGACCATTCTCTTGTAAATCTATGTATGTTCATATTAACAGGTCTGTGCTGGCCTATATTGCAAGTGTTGTTCTTGGTTTCCTTGTCTTCTGTTCCTTAGTGCTGTGAACAATACAACTAGTTACTTCAAAGCCCCCCTCTGGCAGTAATCGGGCGCTCTAATATAACCTAAAGGTTGAACAGGGTTTCTGGGATTTGTGCCTGGGTGATTCTCATCAAAATAGTGGCACTTTGTATCACCAGGTGTTTATCACTCGTTGTACGTTCCTGGTGGGGTTGTAAAAGTAAGTAAAAAATAAAGTAAAGATCCCTTATTACGCCTTAGAAGCGCATCGGGTATATGGGCAGAGCGTCCCATATTTTTACAGACCAATCGGCACTGGATGGGTAATGTGGTCAGCATTACGCCGACCGTCTTTACTTTCCCAGGACAAGAAACCCCTGGTGCCCATTTTAGGCTGGGTTGACCTGCGACGCCTCATACTACGATAAAAATCCACGCAGCCAGCAGTGGGTTTAGATCGCGGTACGTTGGATCACGAGTCGGACTCGCAACGCCTAAGCCAGGGACTGGTGGGGTCGAACGACACATATTAGCACTATGATCCAGGGTTATCTTCATAGTGTTTTTTTCTTGTCATTTTCTTTATTTAAGTAACACTAACAACAAAACAACAACACATATTTTAGCCACTTTTATCAAATCCTGTTTTTACTGACATTCTTCATCTTCGTATTCATGGCCTGTAAACGCCAGTGGAAATATCTGGTTGTTCGTCCACCCCTGGATTACAATCTCGTTCCAGAACCTGAGTGTTGCATGCACATCCGCTTTACATATCTGAAATATTTTCATGCAGACCATTGGTTTCTTTGCCTCTCAGACAGATGCACTCCGACTATGAAGGAAGCCACAAATTAGTTGACTCTTACGACATGCTTGTTGGGAAGACGGTGGATCTATTCTTGTTTTCCCCAAATGGGGTCCCAGAATCCACATGGGAAGCCTCATTCTTCTGAAGGGTGGCTTTTATTTGAATAACTAGGGCACTCATTATTCTATCAGTCACTTAACTCTCTCAATACCAGACTTCTTTTGTCGTCACACCGGTTTCAAGTTATAATCTAGTGTTGTGATTTTCTGTATTTGTCTTGCACTTCTTAAATGGTTTCTGTCTTTTTTTTTCCTCCTTTTTTTTTTTCAAGATTTAGCTCCACTGAATATCCATCTCTTTCATGGTCTTCCTCTTGCCTTCTGCTCAGACATTCATCTGTAGAAGGTTTTATACTAGATGACCAAACCACTTCAATCTCTTGTCTCTCGTTGTAATTCAGGCACAGTCTTGTCCAACCTTCGCTCTGATGCTAGTATTCATTACCCTGTCTTTTCCTGTGTTGTTGGTGATCTTATGGAGACAGTGCATTTCACATGTAATTATCTTCTGTTCCTGCAACCAACGTACTGTCCATGTTTGGCACTGACTGCATAGAGTTGTGATGAAAATGTTATTCATGATTTTCTGTTTTGCTGGAAGGCAGACATCGTGATGTCTCAGCTGCAGGGCCAGCTGAAAGGTAACATAATCTGCCATCTGACCTCTAGCTTTCTATCTCTCCATCAAGTGCCATCTTGTGAAAATATGCTAGTTGTGTATTAGATATTATTATCTGCAAAAAAAGCAGTAGCAAACAATACAGCATACATTTACTGGTTTATCTCAACCAGCCAACCTGTCTACCTGTTCATTTCTCCACAAACCCGCATGACTGATAAAAGTCAAAGGACGCTAACTATGCAGGACCTCTGCAGCGATGCTTGCAATTTTGAATGGAGAATGCTTTTCCGCACCTTTCTCAGCATGCTTTATAAAATGCTATGTTAGATAAATTGAGTGAAAATATCTAGTACGTGAACCTGCCAGTGACTAATAGTAAGGCTGTACTTACTAGACTCCCATGACATCAATGTTTGTGTTAAGGACCCCAGGATAATTAGAATAGCCATCTTGTAAACCTGCCATTTGAAGCAGGTATAACTGGACCTGTATTTCGTAGATAAAGACTAGTATTAATAGACAACAAATGTATGCAGTGTGTTTGGTCCTCTTGCCAGGAAGATTAAAAAAGGATATAAAGGTAATGTGCATACTGCAACAACAATAATTATTTCTTTCTTCTTCTTCTTAGTGTTCACTGACTGGAAACTCTGGCAGAAACTTCCAGAGTGGCATGCTTCACTGCGGAGGACAAGGGTGAGGAGTATTGTCTGAATTCATTGTCTGGATTTGTTCACCGGGAGACGCTGGTGTGTTGGAAAATGAACATGCGGACAGACTGGCTGGCTCTGCACAACTTGGTGGAATACTGATGCATGATAAGGCAGACGTGGTTAGTGCCTTGTGGAGGAGCAGATGGATCACCACAGTCTGGTGAGATTGATGCAGCGGGGAGTGACGAGAGGTTCTGGCAGATGCTCGGGGCTTAGAGTAAAGGCAAGACGGATGTTTAATCAGAATGCTACTGGCACCATTAGTATCGGAACTCTTCACTGGCTGCTGAGGATGGGGACGGAGTACTTATCGGAATGCCCCGAGTGCTGTGATGTCGGTTCTTGAATCATCTCAACTCAATTCAAGAAAGGCAACAAATAAGAAAACTGTCTGGACAACCGTTAGTCTCAATAGTGATAAGACAAAGAAAATAACAAAATTTTGGGCAAATCCTGAGCAAAATCAAAGAATCAACATACAGGTACGAAAATAGGATACAAATGGAATGAGGAAACAAGGGCGTCTAAAAGAAAACTTCAACTCTTTGAGTCCCAGTGGGTTTAGCATCAGAGACCCAAGGGGTAGTCACAAGAGATGTAAAAATCGGCGCACCTTGCATTCATTGGCCCTCTAGGCGGGAACCTATGATGGTATGATGCATTCTTTGGGACTCAAAGAGTTAAGGCGAACCTCGCTGAGAGAGGTAGATGATGGTGGGCTACATTCCATTATGACATCAAAAGGATTGCACATGACAGAACAGAATGGAGGACCAGACGGCAAGCCAGGTGTGATGTACAACGGCAAGAAAGAATGACGACGATGTTTTTTGTTTTATATATAAACAATAATTTTTTTGGTTCTCTGTGACTTCTTTTTCTTCTTGTCTTCCACCTTGTACCTCATTGAAGTGTCAGGGGATGTAACATTCGTTGATGAGCTATGTCAAGAGCACTATTAAGACTGATGTTTATTTCTGTAAGGCTGTTCTTAATGCCATCACTGCATCTTTTCCGATGTCTTCCGCTTGTTCTATACCCGTTGTAACATTTTAGTGTGGCTCGCCGTGGCAGATAGTACCAGAGCATTCTTGTCAGGTGTCCAAACCACTTCATTTGTTGTTCCTTGATGACTTGTAAGACTGGCTTTATTCCTAGCATTCGTCTGATTTTGTGATTTCATTTTCTTTTTTTTCATTGAAACTCCTGCAGCTTTTCTCTGTTGTCACAATTTTACGTTCATTGGAGGATGTAAGTGTCCATGTTTGGCACTGATAGCATAGTGTTGGCCAAAAAAATAGTTCTGATACGATTTACTTCTATGTGGCTAAATAGATAAACTATAGTCCCAGATTCTGTAAGAAATGAGTTTAATTCTGTTCTATTGTTTTTTTTATAAGTTCAGTTTGTATGGACATTCTTGGGTACCATCACTGCCACAATCTGTGTGCTTTGTTTAATGCTCTCAACAAGCAGCCAAGCATTTTGCATATAAACTCTGGCTGGAAGTTCAAGTTGTTTGTCCACTTCTGGACTCTAAGCCTCTTCCAAATTATGAGTATCGCATGCACATTCATTTTACAGATCTAATTCATTTTTATGCAGCAGACTTTTAGTTCCTTGCCTCTCAGACAGACTCACTTTGATTTTTAAGGAAGCCCCCAGTTAGCCAACTCTTATCTTTCGAGTAGGCGGTGGGTCTATTCTTGTTTTCTACAAATTAGGGCACTCAGAACCCACACAGGCTGAAATTTAAGGGGTAAAAACGCAGTGCAATGAAGTCAATAAACTCCCTTCAAACCTTTTTTTTTTAATAAATAAACATAATGAATGTGTCATCTGGAACACTTAGCTATAATCTTATACATGAGTCTATTAGGTAATCATTCTGTTGCAATACAACACAGCACTTAATAATTACATTCAGTCACATTTCAAATGATATAAGAAATTAAAAAAACAGCATCTTATGCTATTTAACACAATTCTTTCAGTCTCAAACAACATATGCTGTGTTACTGACTATTCCTTACATGTCTCAGTACATCACATTAAGTTTCTTCTTATATTTAAGTTTTGGTCAGAGTATGCTAAATAAATCTGGCAAGCACAGGGCTATCATTCAGTCACTTTTCATCCCCACAACACAACTGGTTAAAGTTTGCATGACAATATTTGATGAAAAAAATAATTTCTATGGGACCAAAACAATTAGGTACCAAGTGAGTTTGACAGCAGACACCCAAGTGAAGTAATTACTTGTTTTTAAAATCACAAGAGTGCTACTTTCGAGGAAACTAAGTACTTAGAGAAAGTAAGGGCCATATATGCAAAATTTCTTCAGTATCTAAGAACTGGCAAAATTTAAAACATGAGAGATCACACGTCATACACTGCTTAGGGCAGAAAAGTTATTAAACAATATTAATATTTCAAACCAGCATAATATCAATCCAAGAAAACTTATATAATACTAATACAAGAAAATGCACAGAATACCACAACAAGAAAAACATACATGATACTAAAACAAACTTACATGATACCAGTACAAGAAAACTTAAATGATACTGATGAAACTTACATGATACGAATAAAAGTCAACTACAAGGAAACTTATATGATGCTAACACAACAAAACTTAAATGATATTAATACAAATTAACTTACATGATATCAATACAAGAAAACACACAAGTTAGAAATGGAAGAAAGCTTACATGATATAAATTTAAGAAATTTTATATCATACCAATACCAAAAAAATTAAATCATACTAATATAAGAAAACTTATATCATACCAATACAAGAAAACTTATATGATACTAATATAATAAAACTTAAATGATAATAATATGAATAACTTACATAAAACCAATACAAAAAACTTACACTATCGTGAAACAAATGTGAATAAACTTGCAAGATACTAACTCAGTAAGACTTACATGATACCAATAGGGGCTTCCTCCTGGCACATTATCAGTGATCTGCTGCTGCATCCATTTGAAGTTATTTTCAAGGTAAGCCTGCAACTGCTTGCACTGCCAAGAGACAGGCTCAGAACAGAAACCGGCAAGAGTGTTGGTCCAATGCATGGACATCAGGGACCTGTATGATGAAGATTTGATGTTAGTACTTAAACTCTTTCTGTCCCAAACAACGCACCATGTAGGATTAGCTTCTGACACACTATATCAAGAAATGCATTATATTTTAAAAGACAATGTACTTTTGGTCTGAACATACTGAAGAAATCTGGCACAGTATGTGTCTGTTTGAAAGTAATATTTTTCACTCTCCTCCCCCACCCCACACCCCCCAAGTTAGTCAACATCCCTCTTGGACAACTGCAGAAAAATCTTCTGAGACAAAAGAGTCAAAATCTGAGGGCTGTTATACAGGTACAAATCCCTATCTTGGCAGATTTAACTGTGGTTCTCACTATGAAATGTTATAGGAAGTAAAGGGGACCAGTGAGAAAACAGACCATATCACCTTAAAAGTAACAACTGGTTTATACAATATGAAGCTAGCAGCATATCCTAAACACACCAAGGCATGAAAATTGGTCCTTTACTTTTACTTTAGAGCCATAATCTACACACAGAATAAAAAAAGAATGAAGGAATCAAGAATTGACATCATTGCACACGAGAAACTCCCACAAATGCTTCTCTGAAACCATTTTGTGTGCCAGTGCTTCCATCGATACATCTCGACGACATAATGGGTGAAGGGTTAAGTTATTTACATGCTCTTTCAACTTCCTCTGATGCCAACAAAGAGTTTCCATACTTCTTTTTGTTGATCCAAGTGACGTAAAATGTGTTGTGCCTGTTTACTCCATCGAGCATTTACTTATCAGGTTAAAATCCCATAATCATGGTGCCTTTTGCAGCTTGGCTAAAAGTTTCTTCCACCTGCAGACAAAAAAATTTTCTGGACCTTCTGATCACTCCCAGCCGAAACATTCTCTCCAGACAATGGATGCTCTGTCAGTTCTGTTGCACTGTTTACTTGATGCCAGAGAGCCTTCACCATATCAGCTTTATCGTAAAGTAGCTCATAGGGCAGCAGCAGCTAACCTATCAGCCTGCTGGTTATCACACACACCTGAATATCTTGGGCAAAAAATCCTAGATATACTTTTTATCGGAGTCTTATCAAGTGATGCAAGCCACTCTGAGTGCTAGAAACCAGTTTCAAACACAGCACTCGGGGCATTTCCATGCATGCTCTGTCCTTATCTTCAGCAGCCAGCACAGAGTTCCAATACTGATTGTACCGGTCACAATCTGGTAATATGTCTGTCTTTTCAAACACAGTTAGCAAATTATATGCTTTTATTATGTAATTATTTGACTGTTGAAGCTAACTAACTATTCTTCAAAATACCATCTTCCACTTACCGTGTGATGTGACCCTCAACAAATCCGGCAGCATATATTTGTTGACTATCAGAGTACTTTCCATTTTCTCCAGCTTGAGTTGAAACATCCAACTTGGCCCATCTTATCATCAAAAATTCAGCAATACAAGATTATTACTGTACATGGTAAATATAGAGTAAATGAATTCAAACATTAAAATTTAATAGATTAACATACATTCTCATAATTGCTGTTTTTATTTTTTACTAATTTAAAAAGTATTATAGTACAATGGACAGGACGGTGTTAAAGATGTATCATGCTCCGGTGCAGTCATTTATGTAATGCCTTTTCTTCCCTCAGCTAAACTTCAGCATCACTTTTACCATACTATTTTAATGACAAAACGCTAATCTAATGTAGGTTTCATAGTGATATATGATAGTCAAAATATAAACAATATATTACTTCTGTTTATATTTTCTATTTATAACCTCCTTATGTTGCTGCTGACACATAAGGCATTTACAGGTGGTCTCCATAGCCGATCTGCTGCTTTCCTGCCTATTGTAATCCACATCCTTTTGCATTCCTTCATTTTCCTTTCTACTGTCCTTCTCCAGGTTTTCTTTGATCATCCACATCATTTTTTTTTTCTGTCTGCCGTCCATTGGAGAGCTGTCTTTGCCAAAGTGTCATAAAGTATTCTGCAAACATACCCAATCCATCTCCATCTTCTTCCTTTGATAGCAATTACCAGTGATGAATATTTTGCTTTCCTCCACATGTCTTAATTTGTGATCTTGTTCGGCCAAAATATTCACTGGATTCTCTACAGACATTTTTTTTTTAAAGTCTCTACTCTGTGTGTAATCCCTGTTGTCATTTTTCTAACACTTACTGTTGTATATTGTATTGCTAAAATGTTGCTCTTGTATAATCTCAGTTTTGTCTTCACACAGATCCCTTTGACTTCCATTTATTGTTAAGCATGGGAAATGCTTGGTTTGCTTTGTTTGATGTTACATACTTTTCAGGATTCCTTTTTCTATAGCTTTATCGTTTAACTCTTTGAGTCCCAGAGGGTTTAGCATCACAGGCCCAAGGGATAGTCAAGAGAGATGTAAAATCGGTGTATCGTGCGCTCACTGTGCTTCTAGGCAGTAACCTATGAGCGTATGATGCGTTCCTTGGGACTCAAAGAGTTAAGATAACGGTTCTGTTTTCTGTTTATTTCTCTTTACTTTAGTTTTAGCAGTATTTATCTTGAGTCCTATCTTCAGGACCACTGTTGAAAGTCTTTCAAGTTTTTTCTCAGCATCCACATAAAGGCTTGATATACCAAATAATGACATGATAAAATTCTGCAGTTATCTGCATAATCCAAATTTTCTCAAAACTGAGGTGAGCGACCATATGATACCTCTGTTTCCCTTTCTTGTAACTTTCTTTATCAGCTGGTCAATGGCCAGGTTGAACAGACAAAAGGTGACAGTGTGCATTCTAAATCCTGCAACAAGGGCACTTTCTATTGTATGATTACAGGAGACTACATTGCACTGGAACTCTTAGTAAAATGCTTTTATCTCATTTACTATTTTCTGTGGTATGCCATTGTGACGCAAAATCTAAGAAGACCAAATAAACTGCACTATTCCATCAAATATTTTGTTTATTTATTTTATGCAGCACGAAAATATGCTCAATGCATGATTTTATCTTTCTTAAACCATCTTGTTTTTGCCTAATTTTACTGTCTACGAGACATTCTCTTAAGAATAATCCAGGTGAATTTTTGTATTTCTCACTAACAGTGGTGTGATACCTCTCCATTTATTGCAATTTCTTGAAATTGACTTTCTTTTATAGTTTGATCATGGAACCATTTTTTCATTCCTCTGGAATTTCTTGCTTTCTCCAGGTTTTCTTTAAAATTGTTTACAGTATTTGTTCCTGACTCCTCCACTTTCAAACATTTATACTTTGCTGCCCCCTAAATGCTGCCACTCTGTGTGCAGCTGCACACAAAGTAGCATGATGGCTAGAATGCTTGCTAGCTGGAGATCACAGGTTCCAATCCTTGAGACAGAACTATTTTCAACTGACAGGGCCAGAAAGTTGACCCTGCCTAAAATGGGCACCATGATATGCAATGGGTTCACCAAGTACTTGTTGCTATACAAAAGTTGATGAGGAGGCTAGTATTAAGGTATATAGAAATGAGTTAGTAATCTACTAATCAGTAGTGCATTCATGATAGGGTAGTACCTCAGTACTTTTAGAACATACCCTGCCTCACAAATGACATTTACCTTTCAAATTTATATTCTTTACCCCAGTTTAGAAGGGACTCTCAACCAAGTTTCATCCTTTGCTATTGCGTGCTGTCAGCTCATCCAAATGCTCGCCTCATTTAGCTTGTGCTTTTCTTCCCCCTTTATAAGGAGCTGTATGCTGCCATAGTTTTGCACTATCTGCTCCTTATGGCCTAGCACCTCTGAATCTAGTATGCTTTTCTGTTAGGATGGTCTCCCTTAGTCCATGGTAAACCAAGATCTATCCAACGGACAATATAGATCCTAAATAATTTGATGTCTCTAGCTAACGCGGTCTATCTGCTCAGTGTATATCAGGGTATATTTTTAAACGTGATCATTCAGATCCATCATTCGGAGGAGAACTGAAAAATGTTTTACAAAGGTGGAGCAATCTAACCTTCACTTTTACCCTCAAAGTGGAGAGCAAAGGTGCTTCTCTTTGTCTGTTCTCTACCCTTTAACCTGACTGGCTTGGGAAACACCACTGGTATCATCATCCTAAGCCTCAGAGTCATTAACTCTTTCAGTCCCAGAGGGTTTAGCATCGCAGGCCCAAATGGTAATAAACAGAGACATAAAATTGGAGCAGCATGCATTCACTGATCTTCTAGGTAGGAACCTATGAACATGCGATGTCTTCCTTGGGACTCAAAGAGTTGAAAGAAACTGCAGTTTAATTCATTTAGTACAAAGCAGCTCACTATGGGTTTGTTGGTTTAAGCTGACATGAAATACTTTTCTATTTTCATTTTCTGAATTTGTAACCCAAAAAAAAAACCTAATTGTTATGCTAAACCCACTCTGTTCTAATAGCTACTTAACCCCCCCCCCCCCCTTTTTTTTTAAACTATATAGTATTATCTAAAAAAAATCTAAATATGTAATTTCTCAGTCAGACCAAGTTAAAGTAGCAGCTTCTGAGAACAATAAATCATATCAAACTTAAAATATCATCTGTTTAGTTAGTTATGAAATAGTTTAAATAAAAATTGTTGAAAGAATCAGAAAAAAATTATTGTTGTGAAAGTCAGCTTTAAAGTTTCACTGTTTCATTTTTATTTGAAACAGAACACTACACTCACTTTAACTTTATTACTTTTAATGGCTATCCTCTGAATAACGGTCCCAAATTATGGAGGCTGAAAATACACCTAACAGGGCCTCAGTCACATGTAAATTGCGGACCTCTTCCAGCGACTACACAGCATACCGTGAAAAAGCTTCCGCTGAGTTAAATTCCCTGCCGAGAGTATTTCCCGAGCCGCTCGGAGTGGGGCTAAACTAGATGGCTGGGACTCACGAGCAGCAGCTACAGTATCTCATCCAACTTCCTCCATTTTATTTGCTCATGTGTCCCATCCATCTAGTTTAGCCCCGCTTTGAGCGGCGCGGGAGATACTCTTGGCGGTATGCTGTGTAGTCGCCGAAAGAGGTCCGCAATTTACATGTGACTGAGGCCCTGTTAGGGTATATTTTCGGCCTCCATAATTTGGGACCGATATTCGAAGGATAGACCTTTTAACTTTAGTTTTAGACTTACCCAGTTGCATTAATGGTGTTGTCAAATGAAGCAACAGCAACAAAATCCGAGACTGACGAGTTCACAATTTGAAACGTCTGCGCTTTTTCGTTGTAGACAACCCATAATTTTGTCACTGCTGCACTGCTAAAATGCAATGATGACAATACTGTCAATACAAGGATGGAGAATACCGTTACGGTGCTATGTATCGCCATTTTACCAAAGTCATATGACATGGGAGGAGAGTCATGTGACTTTGTTAGTCATGTGATCATATCAGCCAGAACTACGTGTTGCGCCGATCTTTCCTATCGTCTTTATCCCTTTGGATTAAATACCGCCTAAAAAACTCTAGCCCTTTCTCCTTGTTCTCCTTGTCACTTGCCAATATTTTACCTCCTGAATACCTAATATTTGGCATTTAATGGATGGTACTTTTTTAAAATTCGTTTGGCGGTGCAAATTCCAGAATTTATGTAGTGTTCTCTCTCCCGCTACGTCTGTCACAAAATTTTCCCAAATTCTTTCCTTGGCCTCCTTGGCACAGAATTTAAATGCATTACCCAGGTTTTGTTTATCTTGATGTTTGCGTTCAATATCTTCATAATTTGCAGGTCTTAGTTTTCATGCTTGTTGTCATGCATTTGTAAGCAATGTTTTTTGCTTTCCATGTCTTTTCCACCTGCTCGTTCAACCAGGGTGGTTGCACGCATGCTGTTTTTCGTAACATTCGTAACGAATGCAATGTACCAAGCTGATCATTATTAGCTGTATATTTGAACGTGTGTATCGTGGTTTAATTTGATCAACAGTCTGTCCCTTTGGGATGAGAACAACACACGGCAGATGGTCACTTTCTTGCACCCCAAGAACATCCCAGCGCACTGTGTGTGCATCAGTACTGGACGTTAAACCTAGATCGATCACTCCTTCCGAGTCTCCGGCTCTCTCTGTTAATCTTGTAGAACGACGATCGATTAAAACAGTGAAGCTAGTGCTTAGTAGGGCCTGACTCAGTGCAATTCCCTGTCTGTTTTCTGTCTGATTTTCCGACTTTTTTGACCGAGCGTTATAATCACCAGCTATTAAACATTTTCCTTCATACTCCCTTAAATCTGCTAAGAATTTTCATGCACCTTCATTGGGAAGTTGTTCCCCATGCGCGTATAAGTTGAATATGTACCAGTCGTGGTGATCTAGGGAAAGAATGAATCATTGAACCTCGAGCATTTCACTATTATAAGCATGTGTATCTAGACATCGATGTTAGATCCCGTGTTTGACATACATTGTTAAACCTTGGTTTGTGTTTCCATAGGGATCACTGTAGCCGTCATATCCTGGACAGTTGATGATCGATTGATCTTCTATTCTGCTCTCCTGGATCATGAGGATATCAAAGTCATTGACTATTTTCTGCAGTGGCTCTGCTTGTTGCTTTGCTCTTCGACAGTTCCAATATCCAACACGAATGAACTTGAGAGATAATCTGTCTTTCTTCTAGTCCTCCTGTTACCAGCTATTTTCTTTCTTTCCTTCCTCATTCTCTCGTCTCCTTCTTCTACTCCTACCATCATTAACTGCGACATTAGCTGTTTTTTTTTCCGAAGATTCTGTAAAGAAAATTGATTCCATGGTTGTATAAAGTTTATGTGGAAGTTAATAAACGGTCACTCCAGCCGTACCCTTACTCTGTGCTGGGGAAGGAACATTACGACATTACATACAACAGCCAAGAGTCGTCCCCACAACGACCTGACTGTCTTCGTTAACGACAGTACACTCAACAGCCATGCAGTTCTTTGGCACGATGGAAACACTTTGAACTTGGGTTTCGGACTGCCGACTCCCTACAAGAAGATATATTTTACATCGGTGTAACGTGGAACATGATACTGATTTACTCTACATTAGCCATCAACCAGTATAAGTCCCGTTCCCTTGGACACCTAGACGCCATTTAATGCAGCAACATTTGTTCTGACGCGGGCGGGTTCGCGAATGGAAGAAGAAATAATTACAGACATTCGGAGTTCTCTTTTTACAAATAGTTCCCCCTTCACCTCATCAGGCTACACACACAGAAAGGTAGTTATGTCGTACAGGGGCGACACCGTGCTGATGGGCGTTACGTCCCTGGCCCCTTCCCCAGCATGAGGGCACCACTGGGGTGGCAGTTAATAAACCCTCACTATTTTTTTAAAATTAAATATGGTAGACAATTTTGATAAACTCGATCCTCACCAGAGCTACGGATTTCGTGCGTCTGTGCTGAGATCCGATGCAGCAGCATCTACAAGGTACAGAAGGAGAAGAAGACAACATGACAGAAAACGGCGCAATAGACGGGCTGGTGCACGCAAAAACCAATCTAAATCAGAACGCCTTAGCAAGGGAAATCTCCGCATTCTTTGCTGGAACTGCAGGAGTGTTCGACAGAGAGGCCCAATCTTAGAGAAACTGATATATGTTGCTGATGTAATCGCACTTCAGGAGACCAGGCTGAATACAGAAGAATCTCTGAATGTCTCAGGCTTCCAAACGTGCTACAACAGCAAACACCTAGGCCAAGCGATCCTGGTCAGGCGCGGAATAACATCCTCAGTTGTAGACACGAGTGCATGGAACAACAGCGACATTCAGGTCCAGGCCGTAAAGGTAAACGGGAGTAAACCTTTCACTCTAATCAACATCTATGTCTGTAATGATAAAGTTGACAAAGAAAAGTGCACAATATTAAGTGACATGTGCTAGCAGATAACCACCGACATCATTATGTGTGGGGATTTCAACGCCAAAGGTCGTCCATGGGGCAATCCGACGGTCAATAAACAGGGCGAGGCATTGGAGGAAGCACTAACAGACACGGATTTAATCTGCTTGAATGATGGGAGACCCATCTGAATCCCCGACAGAGAAGGTGATACTGACAGTGCCCTTGATCTCACGCTGGTCTGAGTGCACTCTGCCAGTGGGGTGTACTGGGACATCATGGAAGCGACCACCTTCCATGTTGGATTCTGGTCAAACAAACAATCTGCACAAGGTATCAGAGACCAGCCACTGCTTTTCAGTACGCTGCACATCAGCCTAATGTAATTGGGCGTCTGCGAGACAGGTCACGCAGAACACCGGAAAAGAAGAAAGCTATCTTTCAACAGCCCCCGTGGTGGACACCTGAAGTCGCAGAAGCCTGGACAGAGAAACGAGGTGCCACCAAAGACTGGGAGAAATGCAGAAAGTCTTCGAATTTTACTGAGACGCAGAAACAAGACATTAAACACAAAAAAGACAGACTCACTGAACATTTTAAACAACTCGCAAAGGAGTCTAAGCACACAATGTGGGAACATTTTTGCGAAGAAATAGGTTATGAAAAATCACTCAAAAAATTCTGGCGGCTCCACCAAAAGATGAACGGAGGCAAACAAACCTCTGTTATGCCCGAGCTAAAGATGGACAACGGGGTGGTGTTACAATCGGATAAAGACAAGGGCGAGGCTATCCTGCACAGATTTCTTCTGCAGACGGAAAAGAAAGATAGGGAAGAGAGGGAGCAGATGAAACAGAGTTTACATGATATCCAGATGGCTGAAATGGAGGAAGTTGATGATACAGTATACATCTCAACGGACTGCGTCAGAGCAACACTGAAGACCTGTCCGGACACAGCTCCAGGGCCTGATGGCATTAGATACAGCGACTTCAAAAGCCTAGAGGCGACAGATATTGATGAACTATCAACGATTTTTAACAACACCATGAAAACTGGCATTATTCCTGATGACTGGCTCCACAGCTACCTCAGACCGGTTCCTAAGCCAGGAAAAGACCACACGAGAATAAATGGCTACAGAATCATCACACTCCAGAACACTGTAGGAAAACTCATGGAAAAAATCGTTGCCAGAACGTTGACCCAAATATTGGAGTCGGGTGGCCTATTCCCCGCTACACTAGGTGGGTACCGACCAGGAAGAGATACATGGTGCAATGTTGCAGTATTTGCCTACGACACATATGAGGGTTTCCAGGAGGAAATAGAAACAGCTGCAGCCGCTATTGACTTAGAAGATGCGTACAACAGCGTCCCATACAATATGCTCATCAGACTGCTGTTGGATATGCAGATAGAAACAAATTTGGTCAACTGGATCGCAGCAGCGCTATTTGAAAGAACAGTGTCGCTTCGATGTGGTGAATGGGCATCCGAACCTCAACGCGTCCTAATGGGTCTGCCCCAGGGATCACCAATGTCGCCTGTGCTCTTCAATGTGTACACAGCAGGAGTCACGAGTGCACAACGCCTAGGCCTAGGCAGAACAATGTCGTATGCAGATGATATCCTTGTTTACCGTCGAGGTAAAAACAGGCAGGCAATTACAACCACACTACAACACGAACTAGACAGACTTAGTGAGTGGTGCCAGGAATCAAGAGCTCACGTGAACCCATCCAAAGCCTCCTTAACATGGTTCTCTCTGAATACCCACATCGTTAGTACACCAACGCCAGTCGTAAGCATCTGTGGTGTGGACATTGAGAGAACGGACACCATGAAATACCTGGGCATGACATTTGACAGATGCTTGTCATACAAATGCCACGTAGACAACGTCATACTTAGAGCCAGGAAAGGTTTGACAGCACTCAAGGTGCTAGCAGCAGCTGATATTGTACAACGTCTACTTTTCCTTCTCTATCAAGGGCTTGTGCTTAGCGTCATTGACTATGGTCTTGGCCTCCTCACTGTCAACAGAACCCAGCTAGAAAGACTGGACCGAGTACAGAATGAGGCCATGAGACTCATACTCGGCTGCACAAAAGACACCTCCTGCAACGCTATGCGTTATGTCCTGGGTCTACCGACTATGACTAGCAGATACAAAGTGGCACAGGTCAAGGCTTACATGAGGGTATCGGCAGACGTTAACCACCCATTACACAAAGCTATACACGACACAAAAGGAACGCGTCTCAAAAGAGGTCGCTCTTGGATGACAAAGGCTGAGGACTTAATCCAGCAGGTATGTGACATAGAAGTGATCAGTCACGGAAAAGAATGGACGAATACACCAGTAGACATGCATGGCATCTCTAAGGTTGTCATCACACTCGGAAGGTACTGCAGGGATCACAGAAGTAAGGGAACTGATAGATCAGCATTCAGACCCAGGAGATACCATCATCCACACAGATGGATCCGTGAAGCGCGGATCAAGGTCAGCATGGGCATACACAGCGCAAAGAAAGGGGGACATGAGGACAGCGGCGCTTGCCAGACAACCACGTCAAGCATGACAATGGAAATAGCCGCTGCTTCTAGAGCTTTAGCATGGGTATCCGAGCAAACCGCCACACAGGTAGTAATTGTCTCAGACTCAAGGAATATGCTTCAGAAGATAGCAACAGGCAATATGCGCTCTGAATGGATAGAACGCATTCGGAAATCGCACTTAACCTCCGTAACCTGGATCTACACACCGGGTTATGCGGGCGTGAAGGGAAATGAGCGAGCAGACCAACTGGCAAGCACAGCACTAATGATTGCGGGAAAAAGTATGGACAGAGCAGATATAGTCAACGCTGTACGAACTGGGCTAGTGGAGAATGAGGAATCCCTGACACTAACACGATTGCGTGACATGGGAGTTAAGCATGGTGATGCACGTCTTTGCCGTCTTCGAAGCCGAGAAAGGAGACAATATAACCAGCTTCTTACGGGGACAATTAGTAGAAGTACTTTGGAGTGGCTGCTGCTTCGGAGAACTGAGCACGCATGGGTATGCACAATGTGCAGTGACATCAGTTGTGATAACAAAACATAAAATAACATCTTAGTAGGGAGTCGGCAGTCCGAAACCCAAGTTCAAGGTGTCTCCTTCGTGCCAAAGAACTGCATGGCTGTTGGGTGAACAGTCGTTAACTATGGCAGGCAGGTCGTTGTAGGGGCGACGCCTGCTGGTGGATGTAATGTCCTAAGTCCCTTCCCCAGCTAACAATGAGGGTACTGCTGGGGTGACCGTTTGTTAACCCTCATATAATGCTTCCGGTCAAAATAGACGCTAGACACGGCCACCTTTTTTTAAAGCCGTGGCAAATGTTTTTTTTTTCTCTCTGTCAGACGGTGGCCGTTGCATTTTTGCTCCATTTGTAGACTGGAAGGATGTAGTTTCGTCGCCCAGCTTTTGAGTTGAGTGCATGGCATGACACTGTGAGCTGCGTTTATTTTTCGTTGGCACAGGAACGGAGCAACTGTGGGGTGACCCGGTTGCTATGAAGCTGAAACTAGGATTACCAGATTACCAGATATATGTGTGCTACTGGTGTCCCGTAGCCAAAATACCATCTCACTGTATTACTAAAAGTCAGCACGCATACCCAAATGCTAAGTGGTTAAAAAAAGCAACACACACACACACACACACACACACATACACCTGCACGCATATATGCATATACATACACTCATATACCTGCCACACGCACTCTTGTCAGCGCAGCGCAGATGCCTGCATTTTTATGTAAGTATTTATATATGTGTGTGTGTGTGTGTGTGTGTGTGTGTGTGTGTGTGTGTGTGTGTGTGTGTGTGTGTGTGTTTGGTCTGCCTATATTTTGCATATATGTGTAAGATAGATGATGGTTGTTAAACTCATACATTATTAATCTTCTATAATAATACAAATGGTAATTTTCCGAGTTTGTTAATTATAGACTCGGAAACTACTGAATCGATTGCTTTCAAATGTTCACACAGCGTTGCCTTTGACTCAACGGTGGTTTTTTTTTTTTTGGGGGGGGGGGGGGGGGGGGGGGGGGGGGGGGGGGGGGGGGGAGGGGTCAGAAAATCGCACAAACTAAGAGCGACGTAGCTCCAGCAACGGTCAAATCATTACTTGTTTCGTTGCCGGCCCGAATTTGTGTTTAGTTGATTGCTCATTTTCGACTGCTGAGCAGGGCTGCTAAGAAGGGCTTTTATATAATTTCATTTCCATCAACTACTTGAGTCTTTGGTAGCGTGGTTGTAAATATCTGCCTGTCATGCGTGTGACCCGAATTCTATTCCCCGCTAGGTGATTTAATTTTTTTTATTTGGCCCTTAACTGGACGGCTGGCACGTTGTGTTGTGGTTTATGGCTAGGCTGCAATATCTGACCTAAACTCTTCAGTCTTCGGTAGTATAGTTGTAAGTATTCCACCCTTCACGCAGGTGACCGGTGTTTGATTACACGCTAGGTGATATAATTTTGTGTGTGTGTGGGGCGAGTCTTGTTAGTCACACTCGTCATCGCCATGGGCTGTGAGTCGCATGCCTCCTCATAGCGCAATATAACACTATCGTCTGGAAAGATGGGCAGGTGCCAACATGGTCTGCATATATATATATATATATATATATATATATATATATATATAAGATATATTATATATATCGACGAGAGAGAGAGAGAGAGAGAGAGAGAGAGAGAGAGAGAGAGAGAGAGAGAGAGAGAGAGAGAGAGAGAGAGAGAGAGAAGCAGGCTGACAGACAACAAATATTTGAGACACTAACACACGAGAGTCCCAAGGTCGAAACGATTGGCTCCAAGAAGAGTACAGCGAATGCAGTTGGCTCAGAAAAGATGCTGTCCCTGTTCTGACCAAAAGTTGGTTGCAATAGAGGGCTGCCGTAGAAAGGTGAACCCAAGGGAGGGTTTCAGAAAAAGATGAACACTTTGTGACCGGATCTCATAACCTGAACAATGCATTCTGCAAGCTACATTAGGAGTTGCATTCACATTTTCATGATCCTACCAAAAATAATATAACAACGATAATTTTTAATAATCATTAACAACACAACCAACACATACATATGAGTGGGCATCTCTCTCTCACTCTCTCTCTCTCTCTCTCTCTCTCTCTCTCTCTCTCTCTCTCTCTCTCTCTCTCTCTCTCTCTCTCTCTCTCTCTCTCTTGCTTTGTCTGTGTATCTAGCGCCTGTCGCATTGAAACAGCCGTAGATTTGTAGTCGATAACTCCAGGCTGATTTCGGCAATAATTTCTACATGACTAAAACCCCCTATTTGTATATACTGAAAATGTTCTTCTTCTTCTTCTTCTTGTTATTCTTCTTTTTCTTTTTCTTTGTTCATAAGCCGGTCAGTCCTGGTTGTTCGTCCATTTGGGCTTTGGCTTTGTGCCAGGGCCTGAGTTTTGCGTGTACATCCGTTTTACTGTCTTATTAGTGCGCAGTTGGTTGTTCCTTCCCTCTCTGGCAGAGGCACTGCCACTTCGAAGGAAGTCTCCAATTAGTCGACTCCTACGACATGCTTGTTGGGAAGGCAGTGAGTCTATTCTGGTTTTCTCCATAATGGGGCCTCAGAACCCACATGGGGAAAATCTTCTTTACTCGGTATACACCGCTTTCCTTATCTCTGTGATTTGACTCCTTTTTCCAGCAGTGACTCCAAGAGTCTGTAGGTGTGTCTGAATAGCATCTGAATACTATCGGCACAAGACGATTACCATTTTATGAAAATAACAGAGCGAGCCATTATTCTACGCCTTAGAACAGGACACAGTCGACTTCGCAGGCACATGTGCACACAATTTTTAATCGGGAAATCAGCCACTTGCACATGTGGATTGGCACCTGAGACAACTAATCATGTCCTCCAAAACTGTCCCAAATACAACATATTAAGGCAAGACGTTTGGCCTAGAGAAACATAGGTGCAAGTTAAACTTTACGGCTCGTTGAGTAAATTACAAAAGACGGTGAAATGTATGCTAGAGACAACATTGCAGAGACAGATAATTTGTTTCAAGCGAGCGAAAGAAGAAGAAGAAGAAGAAGAAGAAGAAGAAGAAGAAGAAGAAGAAGAAGAAGAAGAAGAAGAAGAAGAAGAAGAAGAAGAAGAAGAAGAAGAAGAAGAAGAAGAAGAAGAAGAAGAAAAAAAGAAGAAGAAGAAGAAGAAGAAGAAGAAGAAGAAGAAGAAGAAGAAGAAGAAGAAGAAGAAGAAGAAGAAGAAGAAGAAGAAGAAGAAGAAGAAGAAGAAGAAGAAGAAGAAGAAGAAGAAGAAGAAGAAGAAGAAGAAGAAGAAGAAGACGAAGAAGAAGAAGAAGAAGAAGAAGAAGAAGAAGAAAGAAGAAGAAGAAGAAGAAGAAAAAGAAGAAGAAAAAGAAGAAGAAGAAGAAGAAGATTATCTCTCCACCGTCTTCTTGGTCTGCCTTTTGCTCTACTCACAGTCACCTCTTTATTTCGCAATGTTTGTGCGCCTCCGTTTTCTGCCATTCTAGCTTTATGTCCAAACTATTATAGTATATTAGCCCCTATTCCCACTTTATACACCCCCACCCCCTCAATTTGTTAACTGTGTCTGGACTTCATGTTAACTTGTAATCGTCAGAGGCCCTAAAACATCCTGATTGTTAAACGTGGTTTCTGGTATTTATACTTGTAGATTATCCCGAACAGTAAGGGATTTGTACTTGTAGATTATCCCGAACAGTGAGGGATTTGTACTTGTAGATTATCTCGAACAGTGAGGGATTTGTACTTGTAGATTATCCCGAACAGTGAGGGATTTGTACTTGTAGATTATCCCGAACAGTGAGGGATTTGTACTTGTAGATTATCCCGAACAGTGAGGGATTTGTACTTGTAGATTATCCCGAACAGTGAGGGATTTGTACTTGTAGATTATCCCGAACAGTGAGGGATTTGTACTTGTAGATTATCCCGAAACAGTGAGGGATTTGTACTTGTAGATTATCCCGAACAGTGGGGGATTTGTACTTATGGATTATCCCGAGTAGTGAGGCTTAGCCTTTTGTGTCAAGAGGTGTTACTCGCTCAGTGCGCAGTGTCAGTGTGGATTCCACTTCACTCAGTTAGCCGTTGTGTGTCCTTATTGGAACTAAACTGTATAGTTACACCGGAATTGTGTTGCAAGTGGGGATGTTCTAATTATAATTTCCTTGGAGATTGAACTGGATGTCTAGAATCCGGCCTGTTGGTTTGCCATCAAGACTGAGATTTTTAATATCACCGAGATAAACTTTCAGATAGCAGTCTCAAAGGGACAAATCGATTGATCTTTCCAGGAATCCTTATGATGCCAGTAATTCATGGCGATATAAATAGATTATGATTTCGTTCTTGTTTATGATCCTGAATTTCCCATTGTTTTTTATCTGTGACAAGTGCATACATTCGCCTCAAGAATTTTCTCGAAGTTTTGCAATACGGCTTGATAATTTTCATTTTTTCCCCCTCAAGTTTCAGAGAATAGAATAGAGAAATATTCAACGCATATACACAGAAAATTAATACATACTCGTAATAACATGGGGACGCTTTTTAAAATTATTATTACAGCCCTACATCGACTGAACTTTCCGGTAATCTACAAATACAAATCCCTCACTGTTCGGGATAATCCACAAGTACAAATCCCTCACTGTTCGGGATAATCTACAAGTACAAATCCCTCACTGTTCGGGATAATCCACAAGTACAAATCCCTCACTTGTACTTGTTAACTGTCGAATGCCCTAATATAACTTTACGGTTAACTGGTGTTTCTGGAACTTGACCTGGGGGATTCTCATCCAAGTACTTTTGGTCACAGAGTGTTAATCGCTCAGTGTGCAGTCATAGTGGGGTACACTTTCACTCCACACTCATGCAAAATTTTTTGCATAGAGTAAGTAAAGTAAAGATAGTAAAGATCCCTTTTAACACCTTTAGGCTTATCGGGTATGTGGGAAGAGCGCCCATATTTTTATAGACTATCTGCACTAGGTGGGTAATGTGGCCGTCTTTACTTCCCTCGGGCAGCCATCCTGGTACCTATTTTAGGCTGGGTAGACCTGCGACGCCCCATACCATGATAAAAAGCCACGCAGCCAGCAGTGGGTTTCGATCGCCGTAAGTTGGAATTACTAGTCGGACTCGCTACGCCTAAGCCACTGACGCCACATAGAGTAAGTATGCTGGGGGTGGGTCGGGTGGGGGTGGGGGTGGAACCACGCACAGAAAACACCATAGAACAGATACATCATTATAAAATCAACAACAAACATACGGAAATTAATCTTTTTTTAGCCACATCAATCACCAAAGGATAAATAAACACAAAGTTAGCAAACAAAATTACAAATTCAAAAGAAAAAAAAAATCCACACACATAAGAAATATTTATTTCAAACAAAATGTTCACTGTGAGAAAATAATAATTGTATTTTAAGAAAATATGATCACTTTTCCATTTCATTGTCCAGATGATGGTAGTTATATAGAAAACTTCAAACTTCAGTGCTTTGTCTTATTATAAAATAGAGGATTGATGGGTCGCTGGGCAGTTTTCCGTCTAAAACATCATGATAACCATTACTGTTCCGATTGCGCAAACTACGGAGTAAGGAGTCCAACTGCTTGCAGAACTGGGGAAGAATAATGTACACACATTTTATTCTTACAGGAAAGACAGTGTAGAGGCAAGAAATCGATTATCTAATCCTTGGTCGAGGTTTAAACTTCACTGCAAATCCATAATTGCATGTTCCCTTTTATGTGTTTCTGTGCCACTGAAAATCACAGAAAATGCCCCCGATTGTCCATTTAAAAACTAGCAAACAGTCAGACCTGGCAAAATTCAGAAACATGCACACGGGGTAAATGCATAAGGTAGCTTTTATCTGATAAGTGATAAAAGAAAAGATACAGGACGTCAGAAACAACCCTTGCATTTGTGAGCTGTGTGTGGTTTTACTAGGATATTTTACTTACAGTGGCTTATCATTGCCTATTGAAAGGGACGCGCTCATATGATTAAGGAAATCAACCGAAAGCGCTGAAATATGTCATCACTGTCAAGTGCCCTGCCGACTGGCGTGGGCTGTCATGCCGCCACAGATCTATCCAGTGGTCTTAGGATGTTTCAGTTTTCTTCTTTTCGTAACATGATCCAAAAAGAAATGATAACTGTCTCGTTCTGATGTTTGTGATAAGTTGTCTTTGAGCTTCCTTTGCAACTTTCAAAACTTCTAGGTGGTTCTTTTTGGTTACCCAGTAAATTCTCAGGATTCTTTTGTAAAACCACATCACCGAATTCTCAAGAAATTGTTTGGCTTGTTTAGTAACTGTCTATGATTAACAGCCATATGAAATATGTACCTCAATTGTAATTCTAAATTGTTAAATAATGTGGGACTAGTTTTAAAGGCATATCAAACAGACAATATCTTTTTTTTTTTCTGGATGAAAGGCTTATGTTTATCTAGAATTTTAAACTTAAAAAATCTATCGCTAAAGGAATAATTCAAATTCCTCACCTGTTTGGAGACACAAGTTTTAGAATTCTTCCGTTGACATTTTCCGGTACCATGTTGTCCGTCATTGCTAGATATAGTTCACCTGGTGTTTTAAAAGAGACACGGTTAATGATAATATGGTGTATATGTGTGTGTGGGGGGGGGGGGGGGGAGGGGGTGTAGTGTGTGAGGAAAGGGAAGAGGTGGTGGTAGGAGGAGGAATATGAGATAGAAAAAAAAAATACAAACCTTTTCTATCTTGTCCGAAAGCCAAGAGGTACTTGAGTTTGGTTTCTCTAGCGTTGTGTGGACATTTGTTTATTTCGCAGATCTCCCATTGATGGCTCAACCATTCGTCTGACTTTATTTCCTCCAAATAATAAGTCATTCTGTTATGTAAAGTAATACTAATAATAATAAAATAAAAATTAATCAAAAAAAAAAAATTATAATTTTAAGGATAACAACACAGCAGAAATAAAATGATACAAAACTAAAGCCACCATTACGAAACAGAATATTTAAAATATACAATCATACGGACACTTACAAAAAATAATTAAAATACTTTACAAGTTTTTTTACACGTGCACAAAAATAGCAATACACATAATGTAGAAGAACTTCATGGACACTAACGAACTAGTAATAAAATAATATGCCATTTTACTAATGCATACAAAATAGAACCGAAGTGATACAAGGTCCAGAGCAATAAAGTTGCTGATAAAAGACACCACATTTGAAGGGGGAAAAAAAAACAGATTTAAGAATATGTAAACCAGCTGTGGATTTGGCCAGGAGGGGCGCATAAGAGGAAGAGAACGACGAGTTTATAATCAGTGTGCTGCGGGAACATTTAGCATCTACATCTTAAGAAATTTGCTCCTGGAGATGGAGCATCTATGGGTAAGCCCGGTGTGCTATGATGCTGAATTTCAAATCAATAAATTACACCCAATTCCTTTGAATACTGGTTAGTGAAAGTGCTTATAAAGACATTGTTGTCAGCTTTATGTAGCAGAAC
Organism: Candidula unifasciata; assembly: GCA_905116865.2. Lineage (NCBI taxonomy): Eukaryota > Metazoa > Mollusca > Gastropoda > Stylommatophora > Geomitridae > Candidula > Candidula unifasciata. The sequence continues at coordinate 112,399 of CAJHNH020002063.1, forward strand.
ATCGCTCTCATCACGGTCTGCCTAAAAGAAACTCGGTCTCTACACCAGTGTTTCTCAATTTATTTTTTGCCGCGGCAGCCTTGCCAGGTCAAACAAAAATTTCGTGGCATATCTAACCTTTAAAGCGGTTTGAATTCTTGGGACAAGAAAGGAAAAACAGTACATGTGTAATGTTCAGTCGTCTTTAATGTGATGAATGAAACTGTTTAGATGAATTTTTTTTTTATTTTTTTTTCCTTTATGATTATAGGAAGTTTAGTTAATTCTACCCTGCAATCACTTGAAGGGTGCTTCTGTACCTGTTTTCTTTTTTTTTTTCTTTTTATGTTAGCGTCCGTTGGGGATACACCGCAGGCTTGCAAATGGAATTTTTTTTCGGTATAAATCTATATCCAGAACTCTTCTTGGCTTCCTTCATGGAATTTCTGTTTTAAACTTCTGTCTTCGCTGATCAAAGCACCCAGTTTGAGAACTGCTGCTGTAGAAGCTCTCCAATCAGTTTTGAAGACAACTATCTTAAAATTAGGATTATTGCCATTGATGTATCTGCTTGTCATGGAATCCATTGATTAAAAATTTAATACCTCCGAATCAGTTCTAGAAATGATAGATTCAGTTTGAGCTTTTTTTTTTTTTTTTTTGAAACTCTGGAAAACAGCCATCTGAACAATACTTACACTAAAAGAAAACTGAAACTGGAGGTCCGAGATTAAAAACAAAGCAGGAAGGAAAGAAATGAATACGAATGGCAGGAAAACGATCTTGGTGGATCTAAAAATGCCGATACATTACTTATTCTTCAGTAATTTGTCTTTAAAGAAGCTCTTTGCTGTAGATCTTACCAAGCCATTTCTCTCTGTGTGATTGGTCATTTTCCAAGCTGGGGACTCCAAGTGTTTGTATATCTACTTGAATATTTTTTACAATATTTACAAGATCGGTTGTCTTGGTCGTTGAGTTTGTGTTGTATTTAGCACTCCGTTGATAAAGACAGTTGGTCGACACGTTCGATGTATTTAGGCACGTCAATCTTATTCCCTTCGTTGAGCTTTCTTGTCAAAGAATCTGCTGTGTTTTTAGAACTTCTCGAATATTATCTCTCAACCACATATATAATACTGTCACAATATTCACAGTTGAGTTGCACGGTTGTAGCCGCTAAACGATCGCCTGCGGATCCGAAGGTCGTGGGTTCAAAACTGAACGCAGCCAGTAATTCTTTTTTTTTTTTTTTCAAAAATAACCTTAGCATCTGGGTCAATCCAGCCTTAAATAAGTACCTAGTAAAGTCATGGGAAGTAAAGACGGTCAGCGTTTATGCTGACCACACCACCACCGAGTGTTGATTGACCTATAACTTGCACTATATGTCCAATAGACCACGCCTGTAGGCGTGGACAAGGGTCCTTTACTTCAGGAGTACACGTAACTCACCTTCAGACTTGTTATGAACAAACAGATTACACTGTATGACGTTCGATTCACTTGTCTATTTGCGTTTTCCTCGCTGAATTCGACTGGTGGATACGTTTGCTTGTATCTGTTAACATTTTTCCTTTGTCAAGGCTTAAAACATTTTGTTTTAATGTTTTTTTTTAATCTATACTGAAAAGTAATTTTATGAACGAGTAACTGGATGACAGACTGAAAGCAGAGATGAGTTTTCTAAACATTTCTAACCAAGCAAAATACTTCGTTACCCTGTCATGACATCGCCGTAGACATAATACCCAGAATCTGCCATCTTGGAGAAAGTCTCGCCTCTGTACACGTATCCTCCAACCAATGCACGAGAGCTTGTGTGAGTAAACTCGTGAATGGGACGTCCTTCATTTTCTATAGAAAATATGTAAAAATAAAAGTAGAGCCTCTAGACGCATCAGGCAAATGGAAAAAGCAACCCTATTTTTATCTGACCGTCAAAGGTGGAGGGAGCTGGTCAAACAGTCAATAGAAACTGGTGACTCAACAACATGCAGTGTTAGGAACGATGATGATGAACCTATATGTACTTTCAAACATTGAAAGACATTTTAGATCTTTGTCACTGGGTCGCCTTAACGTATGGGTCTGATGAGCCTTGCCCGGGGTCCTACGAGCACCCAGGCTAATATGTGTCAGTCAAATGACCTGCCATAATAATTGCTGTAGAGGCCCCATACACTGGTTTGCTCAGGAGCCCATAATATTGTTAAGACAGCTCTACTTTGTCGTTGAAACTGTTGATTTTTAGTCAGACTTACCTATAGGAGCACAGGAGAGTTACCTATAGGAGCACATGAGACTTACCTATAGGAGCACATGAGACTTACCTATAGGAGCACATGAGACTTACCTATAGGAGCACATGAGACTTACCTATAGGAGCACATGAGACTTACCTATAGGAGAACAGGAGACTTACCTATAGGAGCACATGAGACTTACCTATAGGAGCACATGAGACTTACCTATAGGAGCACATAAGACTTACCTAAAGGAGAACATGAGACTTACCTATAGGAGAACAGGAGACTTACCTATAGGAGCACATGACGAGACTTACCTATAGGAGCACAGAGAACATATGGAGCACATGAGAGACTTACCTATAGGAGCACATGAGACTTACCTATAGGAGCACATGAGACTTACCTATAGGAGCACATGAGACTTACCTATAGGAGCACATGAGACTTACCTATAGGAGCACATGAGACTTACCTATAGGAGCACATGAGACTTACCTATAGGAGCACATGAGACTTACCTATAGGAGAACAGGAGACTTACCAATAGGAGAACAGGAGACATACCTAGAGGAGCACATGAGACTTACCTATAGGAGAACAGGAGACGTACCTAAAGGAGCACAGGAGAGTTACCTATAGGAGCACAGGAGAGTTACCCATAGAAGCACTGCAGACTTATCTATAGAAGCACATGAGACTTACCTATAGGAGCACATGAGATTTACCTATAGGAGCACTTGGGACTTACCAATAGGAGCACAAGAGACTTACCTAAAGGAGCACATGAGACTTACCTATAGGAGCACATGAGACTTACTAAAAGGAGCACATGAGACTTACCAATAGGAGCACACGAGACTTACCAATAGGAGCACATGAGACTTACCTAAAGGAGCACATGAGACTTACCAATAGGAGCACATGAGACTTACCTATAGGAGCACACGAGACTTACCTAAAGGAGCACATGAGACTCACCTATAGAAGCACATGAGACTTATCTATAGGAGCACATGAGACTTACCAATAGGAGCACCTCAGACTTACCTATAGGAGAACATGAGACTTACCTATGGGAGAACAGGAGACTTACCTATAGGAGCACATGAGACTTACCTATAGGAGAACAGGAGACTTACCCAAAGGAGCACAGGAGAGTTACCTATAGGAGCACAGGAGAGTTACCCATAGGAGCACAGGAGACATCTATAGGAACACAGGAGACTTACCTATAGGAGCACATGAGACTTACCTATAGGAGACTTACCAATAGGAGCACATGAGACTTACCTATAGGAGCACATGAGACTTACTAATCGGAGCACATGGGACTTACCTATAGGAGGACAGGAGACTTACCAATAGGAGGGCAGGAGACTAACCTATCGGAGCACTTGAGATTTATCTATAGGAGCACATGAGACTTACCTATAGGAGCGCAGGAGACTTACCTATAGGAGCGCAGGAGACTTACCTACAGGAGCGCAGGAGACTTACCTACAGGAGCGCAGGAGACTTACCTATAGGAGCGCAGGAGACTTACCCACAGGAGCACAGGAGACCTACCTACAGGAGCGCAGGAGACTTACCTATAGGAGCACAGGCATTTCTTTTGCGGCACTCCGTACCCTCCACCAAGCTCCATCCATAATTACGCCCACTTTCGATAATATTAATCTCGTCGTATTTATCTGTGCCAGTCTCGGCACAAAATATTCTGCCAGTACCTAGAAAAAAAAAAGAAATATTGTGAGAAATATAGAACAGGATTGTGCTTGAGTATCTAAAACAAAGGGAATCTGGGCTTGGTAAGAACACAAGTCTTTGGTGCGGGGGACCCAGATTAAAACCTCTATGAAGTTGGGATTTTTTTATTTATTTTTTGATGGAGGCAAAAAAAAAACCCTAACATACACAGTCCATTGCGCCGGCACTAGCCACACGAACCTAAATCCTCAAGCCCAAAGACTCTCTTGCCTGCATAGCAAACGAGATCAATGCAGGCAAAAATAGACGTTTGTTTAACAGATTATATTTCGTGAAGTTATCTCTTCAAAACTTTTCAGCATTGTGTATTAAGGAGTCTCTAGAACACAAGAAGCTAAGTGACTTAGCTAAGCTAAGATCAAGGTCATTTATAACAATTCGTCTCGATGCAGATTCGAAACCAAGGCATTCGGGATGTCAGGTAAGCGTGCAGTCGCTGAGCCACTAGTTGCTGTTTTAACTCCTTCGATCCCAAACATCTGTTACATCAGCTCATTCTCTCTAATGGAGCTGAGCTTTAAAATATAAACACTTAGAAGGAGCAGAACAGAGACACTATGGGACAGAAGTAGTTAAACTAATACATCTGAAACAACGGGCAGAAATAACCACCTTCTGTGATAGAAGTACAAAGTAAAGTATAAGAGGATCGTGGTTCACACCTTTAGGCGTGTTGGGTATGTATTGTTAGACCTATATTTTATAGACCAATTGGCAGTCGGTGTGTGATAGGGGCAACATCACGCCGGTAGCCTTTACATCCCAGGACTTTACTTCGTACCCATTTAAAGTTTGGTCGACCAGCGAGGAAAGCTTTTTTTTTTGAAAGGAAAAAAGGTCAAGCTTTGTTTGAATTCGAACCCACGTCTAACTGCTACATCAAGGTGATGCCCGGGTCAAAGAAGAGGACAAGAACAGCAAATTATATTTAAACTGATCAAGAACCGCATGAGTACTTGTTTGATACTGGTACAAATTAAAGGGGTACTAGCTTCTGGTCAGTGTAGCATTCCCCCAATCCATTCCTGTCCCGCGCATGTGCTCGCTCAACAGACAGGCTGTCTGGATTCTCTGCCTATAATATCCATTCAATCACTCTGTTCTTGATCTAAGTGGCGAAGTTGTTAAACCGGTTGTAATGTGTGCTCTGAAGGCTGTGGTTTTGTATATCGTTGGATGCATAGTTGTGCAACTTTCTCACGGGCGGGCGACAGTCATTATGAGGAGAAGGATCCTGTCATATCTCGTAAAACATGGCTTACTTGTTTAATCCCCACCTTTAAATATCCTTTTAAGTCTAAACTATCTTATTGGACTTTCTTTTGGTATGTCGGGTGTACCTGTGTAGTATGTGGTTCAGGTCAATAAATTTGATTGGAATCTATAAGTCTGCATCTGTAGCTAATGGTTTATAAACCTAGTTTCATAATGCCGCCATGTCCTCGTTTTGACAAAGAAAATAACCAAGTTCTCAATCATCCAATGTTTATCCATTTGGCCATTTGGCCATGCAATGCTACCTAAATCCTGCAAAATGTAAAAGACGGGAGATGAACGGTAGTAAGAGAAAAAGCTTCGGTAAATTGAAAACAAAAAAGTATTACTGATAAAATATATGTGAACTTCATACCACACATTCGATACCTAACTATTTCTAAAATTCACTAAGATTTATTTTTAATGTACACATCATCTTTTAAATGTGTGAGATGTCAATAACTTACCCCCAGCACGACTGATAGAGTCTTGACTACAGAACTTACCTCCAGCACGACTGATAGATTCTTGACTACAGAACTTACCTCCAGCACGACTGATAGAGTCTTGACTACAGAACTTACCTCCAGCTCGACTGATAGAGTCTTGACTACAGAACTTACCCCCCCCCCCCCCCCCCAGCACGACTGATAGAGTCTTGACTACAGAACTTACCTCCAGCACGACTGATAGAGTCTTGACTACAGAACTTACCCCCCCCCCCCCCCCTTCCAGCACGACTGATAGAGTCTTGACTACAGAACTTACCCCCCCCCCCCCCCCCCCCCCCCCGCACGACTGATAGAGTCTTGACTACAGAACTTACATCCAGCAAGACTGATAGAGTCTTGACCACAGAACTTACCTCCAGCACGACTGATAGAGTCTTGACTACATAACTTACCTCCCATCACGACTGATAGAGTCTTGACTACAGAACTTACCTCCAGCACGACTGATAGAGTCTTGACTACAGAACTTACCACCAGCACGACTGATAGAGTCTTGACTACAGAACTTACCTCCTAGCACGTTTGATAGAGTCTTGACTACAGAACTTACCTCCAGCAAGACTGATAGAGTCTTGACTACAGAACTTACCTCCAGGACGTTTGATAGAGTCTTGACTACAGCCCCACATGTTTCGGATCCCGGAGGCAAATATCTCTTCCTTGGCGTCTGTGATGTTCATCATCGGGTTGCCGGGTGGCACAGAGTACATCTTAGCTATGCCAGATTCACCGCGTGAAAAACTTTGTTTTTGCACATCGATTCTCAAAACTTTTCCATGGAAAGTAGATCTGTTTTAAAATCAAAGTGACAGACAAAATATTGTTTGAATTCTTGTCTTGAGTGGTGGTAATGATGGTTACTGTTGAGTTATTGCAAAACTCTCCTGTGTGTGCAGTTACCTTATTATTCGTCCCAGGGCATGCAGACGTTGTTGGTAATGAAAGAGATGATAGACTGGCAGGTGCTGCATCAATTGAAGATGGCCGGCCCATAATTGACGCAGACATTGTTTGCCCTTAGAGGGATACAACTTTCTGAAGATTTTAGAAGCAACGTGTCGACATCCCTGCCAAGAATACGAGAATAGGGAGTAAAGATCGACACACCCATGCATGAGAAGCACACCGGACGCACACGAAGTCTTGTTAACCAATATAGGACTGGCAATATTACCCGCGCGACGCTGAAGAATATGTTGAGAGGGCAATCTGAGCGCCTATGAATGTGTCCGGAGTGTTGTGAAGATAATCTAACTCATAACTCATAGCTCATAACCGTTCCTACCTTCCTTGTTATATATGCATTTGAAACATGGGCAGTAAGCAAACAATCTGAAAAACTTTTACTCTCGGCAGAGATGTAGTTTCTGAGAAGAATGCAGAGAATATAATGGAAAGATAGAAATACAAACGAATCATTCTTCATCGAGACAGACACAAGTCTGCAAGTCTGCAAGTCGTAAACTTATAAGATCAATCATACGTAGACATTCAATGTTTTCTGGTCATGTTATGAGAGGGAATAGACTCAAGAACTTGGCAACAACTGGCAGGATTGATGAAAACAGAGCAAGAGGAAGACAAAAAAGATCAATACCTCGATGGCCTGGCCAGATAGGGCGAGATAAAAATATTGAAATGATTTGTGATTCTGGTGATTGTGTGAGATGTCGAAACGTGACAGCCTACGCTTACCGGCGCGGGACATGATGAAGATGATTTCCTTCCTGGTTTTTCCCCTCAATGCAACATGCTTTATGGCATCCTGCCTTCACGAGTCCAACACCAGTATTCTTCTTGTCCCGCTTTCATACGTTTTGTAACATAATAAAAGGTCGACCTTGACATCTTTTATACTAGTGGTTTTGAAACTTTTTTCGCTGCGGCACCCTTGTCGTGCTAAAAAAAAAATATTTCGCGGCAGACATACCCTTAAAGCGGGTTGAATGCTTAGGAAAAGAGGGAAAAACAGTGCACATTTAATGTTCAGCTGTCTTTAATGGGATGTGTTTAAACTGTTTGGATGAATTTTTCATTATTTCGTTTATGTATAAGGGAAGTTTAGTTAATTTTACCCTCAAATCACGTGATCCAGAAAGTTTGCTCCTGTGTCTGTTATTTATGTGTCTGTTATTTATGTGTCTGTTATTTATATGTCTGTTATTTATGTGTCTGTTATTTCTGTGTCTGTTATTTATGTGTCTGTTATTTATGTGTCTGTTATTTATGTGTCTGTTATTTATGTGTCTGTTATTTACGCGTACGTTGAGAATGCGCTGCGGCCTTGCCAATAGCTTTGTCTTCTGAATTCACCAGCATCCAGAACTCTTTTTGGCTTCCTTCATGGTATTTCTGTTTTAAACTGCTGCCTTCACTGATCTCAATCAGATTTAGAAAAATTCTTGATTATTGCTGCGGCACCCCTGGCATACGTACGCGGTACCCCTGGGTGCCCCGATACCCAGTTTTAAGAACCTCTGTTTTATACATCTGTGATTCAATAATAAGAACTCTACGGTGGGAGCATGCAGGAGCGTATATAACGTGTCCTTATGGACTCTACCATCCACCATCCTTAAACTGTACCCTTTGCATCAGAGCCTTCCAAGATTGGGTATTGAGAAAAATGTCATTCGGAAAATGCCACGAATTGAAAAAACAAAACGTTGCTATTGCTGACAGTTTGCACTGCTTACTTATCTGTCACATCTTAACTTATTCGGTACCAAGCTGCTCACCATGCGTTGATCAGTTTCAATTAACATTATTGTGGTGTTTATCTACTCTGTTGTTACTTTTGAAGCATAATTGCAAAATTAAAACATTTCTTAGAATAGATCGAATTAACTTAACATTTTCTTGGTAAAAAAAAGATAAAGGACACATTTAAATATATCAGATATGACCTTCATTTATATATATATATATATATATATATATATATATATATATATATATATATATATATGTGTGTGTGGTGTGTGTGTGTGTGTGTGTGTGTGTGTGTGTGTGTGTGTAACCTACCTATCTTGTGCTCTGCCCTGAAGATCATCCTCCTCCCCACCATCCCCTGTGAAGATGTACAAGTATCCATCATCTCCAAACAGCATCTGAAAATGATAATGAGCACTGTCATTTAATATCGTTGAGCTTAATACGTGTCTGCTTGATGTGCCGTCAGTATTTTTTTTTTTAAGGGGTTGGGGTTGGTATGTACGAACTATGCCGGTTATGAATTTTTTTTTTCCACTTACATAAATCAAAACTCACCGCCTTCCGGAGGAATCGTACTTTTATTTCACAATGAGAACCTAACATTTTAACATGCTGGCCAGGTGTTTTTCATTCCGTTTATAATAACACAATTCTTACTCAACAGAAACACTGCCTCGTCTGATTTCTATACAGCATTCAGGCAGTCTATCACGTGAGAGAGAGAAAGAGAGAGTGACACACATACACAGAGAGAGAGAGAGAGAGAGAGAGAGAGAGAGAGAGAGAGAGAGATCTAACGGCAGCTGTGGAGCTGATATTTTAGTACAATAAAGACAAAAGGTTGCTCTATATCAGCTAGAACAGTGATTTCCAAACTGCGCCGCGGCGCTCCAGGGATCTGCGACCTCTTCACAGGGGCGCCGAGAAATATCTTAAAAGCTTCGTAATTAATTTAACCAAGACACGAATAGTCATACTTTTACTTATGTTAAGGCGCCGCGACCAAGAACAATTTGATAAACACTGAGCTAGAAGACGGACTGAAACCAGTTACACAGTTCACTGAAGACAGAGCAGATGAGATTGTCTGTCTATCTGACTAGAAGGCCCTGACTGACACTAACTACCACAGATAGCTACACTGAAGAAATATTTTAATACTAAAAAATGAGAAAGATCACGCAAAATATGGAACGACGGCATCAAGAACAGCCTTACAGAAATAAAGATTAACTTATACAATGCATTCGAAAGAACACACAGAAGATCCTTACATCCACCAATAGTTCAATGAGGTACCCGAAGGATGAGGAGAAGAGGGTGCCCACCAGGCTCCGCTAGACGCATGCAAGAGACATGGAAGTCAATGTACCAGACGTAGTAGTTAAATCTAACTGTCACTGTAAGATTAGCCATTTAGCCAGTGTTTTTAAAATTAAATGCTATAACGGGAACTTAATTCTTCAATGTAAATATACATATACACATATATATATATATATATATATATATATATATATATATATATATATATATATATATATATATTATATATATATATATATATATATATACCCTCTTTTCTGTAAGACAATTGTTACTTTTGAGACAAAAACGAACAATTAGGCAACTGCACAATTACAATAATTCCAAAAATCATATTCTTTTTTGACACTCTGGCACACGCATACAGCAGATATGAAAAACGAAAGGGTCTAAAGCAGTGTTTCCCAAACTGTTCTTAGTCGCGGAGCCTTTTTTTTCAATTAAAATTTTCCCACTGCCCCCTAACCTAAGTAAAAGTATGACTATTCGTATATAAGAGAAAGAAAAAAAAAATAAAACTCGTGTATCTTCGAATATTTCGCGGCGCCCCTGTGAAGAGGTCGCGGCTCCCCGGGGCGCCGCGGAGCAGTTTGGGAATCACTGGTCTAAAGTGTTGTTCACGTACAGGCCCGCCATTTCCATGAATGTAAGGCTGGTATATCCTGAGAAGAAACTGTTCTGTAGTCGGGTCAACAGTTCCACTTTGAGCACTAAATCTGCTGACGTAAGCGTATTCTTTGCCTTCATCCTCCCTGTGAAATACACACGCAATGATAAAACATGGTAATTATCTGGTCAGCTTTAAGTATGTTGAATGGAATGAAGGAAAATGCACATTAAAATGATTGGAACTCGTATAAATAACTGAAAGAAGTAGGGATCAGAGGACACACCAGTTGATATAAACTTTCAAAGCTTTCAGTACACCAAGATTCTAACCTACATCATTCAAATGAGAAGACACAATTGCTGTATTAACAAGAGTGGAACTCATTGAACCAAAACAAAAGTCGCTACTGTAACCTTGAAATCAATTATCTTGTTCTGTGTATACTTTTGTGCAGGTAATGTATCTACTCTCCTTAACGTTTTGCTATCATCAAGCAGTGTTTTCTGTACTGAACTTTCCCCTAAAATATTTTTTAAAATCTGCATCAAGCATGCTCAAAGTGCCTATGCTTCATGTGTTGAATTATCATATTGATATTGTGTTTCTGATTTTATTTTATTTCTAAATTCATATTAGTAATATGGTAATTGATGTTTCCACTACATAGCAGACGGGTCATCCCATAGTTAGTCTGTTCCTGTACCAACGAAGCCCTCACAGAATGTCCATCACGATGCCTTGAAAAAACAGTTTACACAGCCTGCAGTCTTAGTAAAACCAATACTATGCATGCACACGCCTTAAATACATATGGCAGGCACAAGCAGTGCCATCACAAATAGCCCGGTACTAGAAATGCGGTTGATTGTCGAGGAAGCAGCAGCTATAACATATCAAAAGTTTAAAAAGCTATTAATCGTATACGGCACCAGCGGGTCTATGGCAACAGGCTACTCGCCATTTTCCTAACCTGCAGCTCACAACACAAACCATGTTGGACACATTTGAAAAGCATTCCAAATTAAATCCGCAGCTCACAGTGCCGCGTCATGCAATCAACTCAAAAACTGTGCAACATTTGACGTGTATGGTACTACAAGTTCTCTGGCAACAGGGTATTCCATATTGCTGAGTCTGCAGTTCACAGCACAAACAACGCAAAGTTGAAAAGTATTCTAAAGAAAATCCGCAGCTCACAGTGGCGGGTTATGCACTCAACCCCGTAGCTGGGTGACGGACTACTACCTAGAGGAAAATGCAGCAACTAACTTTTGTCAGAAGCAAAGCTTGCCACGGCTAAAAATAATAAACGCCTATCCACCATGTTAACCAGAAGCTGAATAGATTTAGAAGGAAACAGTGTGAGACGATGATAGTCTTGAGCATTATAGTATGCAGAAATATGTATAGCAGAAATTATTGTCGTTCATGTGACAACAATTTGGAAAGTCATGATGACAAACGGCACATTGTGTAGTCCATAACATTAGTTTTAAAAAAAAAAACATAGCAAGAATATTATGACAGAATCACTAATGTAGAGCTTTGGAAGAGAACTAATTTACAGTGGACCTAGAGGTGAAGAAATGACACTGGCGGTGGATAGGACACACGTTGAGAAAACCTGAGAACAGTATAACTAGATTGTCTTTGCACAGGAATCCGTAGAGGCATAGAAATAAAGGAATACCCAAAAAAGCACATGGAGAAGGAGATAGAGAGTGAAGTTAAAAAGATGGGGATGAAACGGGGAGAGCTGCCTGCGATAGCGAAGGATAGAACGACTTGGCGTGAGTTAGTTTAAAGCCGTGGCAAATTTTTATTTTTTTTTTTTTGGGCCAGATGGTTGCCGTTGCATTTTCGCTCCATTTGTAGACTGGAAGGATGTAGTTTCGTCGCCCAGCTTCTGAGTTGATTGCATGGCGTGACACTGTGAGCTGCGTTTGTTTTTCGTTGGCACAGGAGCGGAGCATCTGTGGGGTGACCCGTTTGCTATGAAGCTGAAACTAGGATTACCAGATTACCAGATTAGTTGAGAGCCTATGCTCTATTATGGGGCAGAAAGACGGGAGAAGAATGTTTAATAGTCTAAACAGAAACTAGATATAGCAAAGTTATGTATTACAATACCTGATGTAGTAAGCATACACGTTCCGTATGCTGTTAAAAGATGGGTCCAACACAAGGGACAAGAGACCGCGGCTCTCTCCGAAATCATCTGAGATAACGACCCGATCTCTGATGTCCATGAAAAGTGTCGACTTTGGTGCCGTCAGCTTCATATCTAGAAACTACACCTCGCTGCTCTACCACGAGCAGTCTTTCCTTTGTACCTTCCATATAGAAAACAACAGCAACTGCATTCTTACTTTCATCAACGGTTCTACGCAGACAGTAGCACGAGTCTGTAGTTACATGACTATCACCGATGGACATCTGAGTAAAGGTTGAAATGACTAGGGTTGCTAAGGTAATAAGATTAAATGGCACTAACGTTATTATGGAAGCCATGTTAGTCATATCTCTTTGACAAGGTTATGTTATAAATTACTTTTATGAAGTCAAAGTTTCTGAAGCAGAAGAATCGTCTGAAATATTAGCAACAAGGTATGAAGAGGTCATGCCTATTGTAAGGTAATCGTACTTTGGTAAACACGTCTTTAAAGCTAAGCTGTCACAAGTTCTGCTTGTTTGCGAACACAACAAGTAGTTACTTTTCATAAGGTTCCGAGCATAACCTGAAAAAGAGTCAAAATATACTATATTAACAGTTATAAACATATATTTCGTTTGCATGTAACAATCTTACAATATATATACTGTGTTACCAGTTATAAACTTATAAACTTGCAGAGCAAGGTGAGAAAGGCGCAAACACGCATGTTCCGTATAGTGGCATGCATCAGTTAAGAAGTCCCAGGTAGTTAGAATCCGTTTGGAAATTTTCTCCAGGTGATGCAGGTGTGTTGGGAAATGAGCAGGCAGATAGACTAACCAGTTCTGCACCGCTTAGTGGTGAATTGATGTATGACAGGCTGGATGTTGTGAGGGCTCTTTGGGAGCTATTGAACAGTGTCGAGGCACAGATAGATCATTACGGACTGGGGAGAATGGCGCTGCGAGGAGTTACAAAGGGATCTGGCCCGTTTTCAACACTCAAAGTAAAGGCGAGACGGATATACAGTCATATAGTTACTGGTGCCATCGGAATTGGAACTCTTCGATTGCTGCTGAAGATGGGTACGGTGCGCTTATGGGGGTGTCCAGAGTGCTGTGATGTCGATTCTTAATTCAACATTCAAACATATATTTCTTTTATATATTACATTCTAATCCACTTTCGATTACTAATGATGACGCAATTACTGTTCAATTTTCCATATATTTGTATGTAACTTGCTTCGTTTATATATATATATATATATATATATATATGTGTGTGTGTGTGTGTGTGTGTGTGTGTATATGTATATGTATATATATATTTTGGTGGTAATTATGTGTGTGGAGGCTACCACCAGTCTTCTTCTCTCTTCTTCGCGTTCACCAGCTGTACACTCTGGCGGAAAGTTCTGGTTGCTCGTCCACTACTGAACTGCAGTCCTGCTCCAGAACCTGAGTGTTGCGTGTGCATCAGTTTTACAGATCTTATTCTCTTGAAATGCAGACTGTTGGTTCCTGCCTCTCCGGCAGATACACTCCGACTTC
>CAJHNH020002064.1:5000-32500 GCA_905116865.2 Candidula unifasciata
TTGAAATTCTTAACATTCAATTGCTGCTGGTCTTTTGGGTAAGGCAAAAAATACATATTTCATCATATCACTCACACATACTCACACGTCGTAATATGTGTAGTCAGGACATACCACGGTGAGCTGCAGTTCTGGTACACAGAGGTTGTGGTTTAGCACAGGGACATATCATTTAGAAAGTAATCATCATTAATAAGCAGGTCATAGATAAAACGTCGCTCTCTGTAGGGCTTGTCTGAAAGTACACCTTTCTCTAGCTAAGTGCCAACCATATGTGCTGTCATAGCCAACGCATCGTAACCATCTTATATTTCTTTTTTTTTTCCCCTTAATCTGCTTCAGCCTTATTTTCTTGAAACTTCACCCTCCTTCACTGTTCTTTCAAGGCAGACATTGCTCTTGATATGACCTCAGTATTGAAAGTACCAACGTGTTTTACTGGCAATGTTTTTCGCAGGCTATGATGATGTCCATACAGACCTCTATTGTTTTACTATACGCACGCCTGCGATAGCGCAAATATCATGCAGTCAATTTTTTGGCAGAGAACAAGGGTTCGAGTCTATCCCGAAGCAGTTCTTATATTAGACTTTCCTTGGTTTACTTATCCTACAATGGCTTCACGGAAATATGCTGAAAGCAAAGGCGACCTGTGTAATTTTGATGGCATCCGTCAAGTACCGTTCGCCTATACATGTAGGGATTCAACCTGATTTTGACCTACATCTTCTTCTTCTTCCAATAGTACACGCTATGTGGCGTTCGTTGCCATATATGTCAATATCTTTCGGTCTCGTGTACCTTCCAACAATTTCTTACACATACATATCTTTATGACATGATACTTGTGTCCATTATTTCCTTTCTTTGTATCCTTTGGATCTGCTGGCCCCCAGCTTTCTCCTCTCATGGCATTTTTTCGTTTTTGCTTTTCACTATGTAACTAAAGGGGTAGTCTCTCTCCTTCTAATTTAGGTGATGAGTAATCGCTCTACATGCATAAAATTACAGTAATTTTCAGAATCTATATTCTTTGTATCATTTTAGCTGATTGCTTGTAACTTACAGCATAAGACAATCCCAATCAGCACAAAGAGACATCTTATTCAAAGCATATTTATTCCAACTCTGTGCTACCAGTGCCAGACATGGTCACTCACAACAAACCATTAAAAAAAAAATTAGTAACCATCCAGATGAGATGTCTGAGAAGGGCTGTAGGAGTGACCATAAGAGATAAGATCAGGAATGAGATCATAAGAGAAAAAGTCGGCACAGAACCAATTCTAAATTACATACGAAGACAGCAGGTAAAATGGTTTGCCCATTTAGAGAGAATGCCTTGTGACACCATACCATACAAAACATACATGAAAAGAGAAGAAGGACGTAGAGCACGAGGTAGACCAAGAACAACATGGAAGGATAACATCAGAGAAACTCTACAACAGCACGATGTGCCTATGGTCGAGGCGGCCAGAAGACCTAGAGACAGTACCTTATATCCCCCTCGACACCCACAACGGTAAAAGAGGAAGTGAAGAAGAAGAAGACTTGTAACAAAACACTTTACCCCACTTTAATACTTAATGCAACTGTGAACAAAGCTATCTTTGGTATGATAATCCGTTCAAAGAAACATTCAAACCATATATCCGTATATTAAAATATGTAATTTGTTTTCTCACTGTTCATTTCTTACATGTTTTTATGATGGCGGGTATTTAGGAGCGGTCCAGTCGTATCCTCAAGATAAGATATTCGCTGCCATTTTAGATAAATGATGACTCACCAAAGTTGCTAAAAAAAAAAAAAAATGTATTCTTTTTTTAAAGCAAAATCTACACACTTATATTTAAATCCGCAGTTTTACCTTCACTTTTTTGAGATAACATTATTTTTACAGAACAACTGCTGAAACACAGCCCTGTAACGACTGCTCATATGATAATAAATGAAGATATTGACTGACGAGTTAATTGACTCCAGAATAATGCCTACACCAATCAGTATTAAAATCATGTTACGATATTTGCCATCTATAGATAACTCAGGTTCAATTAACATCCCAACAAAAATCATTGTAAAAGGGATAAAGCATGATATGAAGAGAGCGGATATCATCACAACCATTTTAGCTACTTTTTGATTGCGGTTTTCGGAATCACCCTGTGTCTGAAAATTCGACTTTTGTCGCCAGTTTCTGCGTCTCTCTAGACTAACAACTAGAATTACAGTGCAGATGATTATTATCATAAACGAACAAAAGGGAAGAATTACAATGTTGATTGCAAAGGAGACAGTTTCGACTGTCTCTCTGTTGTTTGTAGTTACAAGCGATAAGAGCGTTTTGTTTTTGCCAGGGAAATATTTCATGTCCAACTTGTAGACGGCGTACATGGGGGCGATGGCGGATATAAGGACGACGTAGACAACTGCGATGATGATAAATACTCGTCTTGGGGTGACAAGGTTTTTTACCTGTGAAAGCAAAAACAAAGATATATATGCATATTTCTGTGAACTATCATATTTAGACGATAATCTTACATTGTTTGTTACTCCTATTATTTGAGTAACGTCAGCATCAATAATTGTATGTATCTAATTAGGGAAAATAATTATGGTGAACCAAGAGGTGAAGAAAAGACGCTGGCGGTGGGTAGGGCACACGCTCAGGAAACCTGAGAACAATATAAATTGATGACTTTGAACTAGAAACAACAGGGAATAGATATAAAGACAGGCCTTCAAATACACGATAAACGAAGAAAAAAGTAAAAAAGTAAAGTTCCCTTTTCACGCCTTTCGGCGCATCGGGCATATGGGCAGAGCGTCCCATATTTTTACAGACCATCAGCACTCTGTGGGTAATGTGGTTAGCATTACGCCGGCTGTCTTTACTTTCCCATCCTGGTACCCATTTTAGGCTGGGTCGACCTGCGACGTCCCATACCACGACAAAAATCCACGCAGCCTGCAGTGGGTTTCGATCGCGGTATGCTGGCTCACGAGTCGGACTCGCAACGCCTTAGCCACGGACGCCACACGGGGAAGATATGGGGTGATCTTAATGCACTTGAAAAGGATAGAACGCCTTGGCATGAGTTGGTTTACGACCTTTGCTCTCTTTTGGGATAAGGAGCAAAAGAGGAGGAACAATCTGAACATACAAGGTTAAATAAATTAGGGCTGATCTACTTCTTCTTCTTCGCGTTCACCTGCTGTAAACTTCGGTGGAAAATTATGGTTATTCGTCTCCTTCTGGACTGCAGTCTTGTTCCAGAACCTGAGTGTTGCGTGTGAATCTGTTTTACAGATCTGACTAATTTTATGCAGACTGTTGGTTCCTTGCCTCTCAGGCAGATGCACTCCGACTTCAAAGAAGGCTCCCAGTTAGTCGTCTCCTAAAACATGCTTTTGGGTAGGCAATTGGTCTATTCTTGTTTTCCTTATAATAGGGCCCCGGAACCCACAAGGGGAATTAGGGCTGATTAAAAACCAGGTTGTGCAGGGAACAAGAGAGCGTTGCTGAAAAATGATACATAGAGAGCATATGGGATAATCTGGTGGGGAGGGGCTAGAGGTTCCTTGATCGAAGGGCTAGGAAGTGTTCACCTGGACTTGGACTTCTAGAAATATTGGTCTCTGGGTAGTAAGATCAGATGCCCGTGTGAATTGTTGCGCACGTACACAATCCTTTAGCAAATGAAAATCCAAAATAGTAGCTCGGGCAAAATTTTGAGTTAAAAATTTACCCAAACTATTTTGGGATCCTCGTTGGTTCTACAGAGCCTGTGCATTGTGCTGAGCTTTTCGGACTCAGACTTAAGTTGGAAGAAGAACGGAACACACATGGGTTATTACCCGTGTGCCATAATTGTGTTCAAAACCTAAAACCTAATTGGGTAATCTGCAAATGATATGACGGACTTAAGTACGTTTGACAGGGGCTATAATCCACTGTTATATAACAAGCTAAAGAAGTCTGTTACTATTGCCATGCCGAGTAAAAAAAAAAAACTGTAATCCATTAACTGTCCAGCGTAAATTGTTGAATGCTGGCCATGCAGCCTTTAAATAATCATGTCCTTGTCAGATTTTTTTTTTTAAATATGTAAACTAACACTACATTTTTATAACACCCCCCCCCCCCCCCCTTCCCCCGCCCCTTAATTTTTTTTTTTTTTTTTTTTTTTGCAGTTAAAAAAAAAACAAACAAAAAAAAAAACAAACAAAACAACAACAACAGAAACAAAGAAACTGTATACACAATGGAGATGAATTGTCGTAAACCACGAGGCAGGCCAAGAAGATTATGGAGAGATAATGTCCAATTAGACCTGCAAACACTTGTCAGCAACTGGAAAAAGAAGGCCAACCAGAGATATGGATGGAGGTGGGTGATATTTGCAGCAATAATCTCAAGAACTCCGCATGCTGAAGAAAAAAGAAGGATGTGAAATCTAAGGTCGCATGCAAAATTTCGTTTTGATCGGTGCAATTGTTTTCGAGATATTTGTTGGAGTGTGAGGGTTAAGGTTAGTTACATATCCTTCACAGGACGTTGCAGAACCAACCACAACAGCCCTTGGCTGATGTGTGGTTTTTCTAGGCAAATTTACGTCCAGTAGTTTGCCATTTCTTACTAGACGGTCGGCTTTCTTGATACCACTGTCGAAACCAACGAAAGGCGCATGGCCCGCAGCTAGGATCGAACCCGGCATCACGGCATTACGAAGCGTTCGCATCGACTTAACCACAGAGCCGACTGTGTGAGGGTACGAGTTCTGAAATATACTTAGTTTTTCCCCTTGAGCCTAAGGTGGCGCATAGGGCAGAGTTCTTAGCTTTCCATGTCTGGCGTTTTGTTTTCACCTGATTAGGTCTTGGAGATTTTTTAGGCCCATAGTTGAGCCTTCCCTGAGGATGGTTCTAAGTAGAGTCTCTCTTGGTCTTCCCCGTTTTCTTTGTCCTTTCTGTGTCCATATACGGGCTTGATGGGGTAGTCTTGTCTTCTTACTAAATGAACGTTCTATATGAACACAGATGAAAATGGCGAGCATCTGACTAGAACGACAAAACAGTGGGTTCACTTTTGGGAGATCTTGTTGCAAAAGCGTCGTAAAAGTGGTGGAATATTTAATGTTGTTGGTAGACATAAATGCATTTTCTTTAGTGCATATTCTGCTTCGTGATTTTAGGCGCAGCAGGTAACAGATGAATGACATCCGAGCCCGGACAAGCTCGATTGCCTGGTGTGCTGTGATGCTGTGGAGTCTCATAATCCGCTTCTAGAGCATTTGTTTCTGGACATTTGTATCTGCTTCCGGTTTGCTGAACCTGTTGATAAAATGTGCAATTCTGTGTTTTCAGGGGTTGTTTACTTTAAAGAAAATATAAAGAACACATCATTTCTCTAGGCCATGCCGGTGTTGTAGGTAATGAACAGGCAGAAAGATTAGCTGGACCTGCACCACTGGGTGGTGAATTGATACATGACAAGGCAGGTGTGATCAATTCCCTTTGGAATTTGTAGAGAAACAAGATTATTTCACAATCAGACAGTTACTGGTACCATCTGAATCAGACCTCTACACTTACTGCTGAAGTTGGGACAGGGTGCTTATGGGAGTGTCGTGAGGGAAACTGTGATTTTGATTCCTAATTCATCATTATAATTCAAAGTACATTCTAGCTCAGCTGTGTATGTTAAGTTAACTCAAACCTTCAACGGCATTGTAATACATAGGCATCTCTCCAATGTGATCAAGGCTGTGATCCAGCTGGTGATACGACTGAATGTAGCATGAGGCCAGGCACTTGTCATGTACTGGAATTCTACAGGATCGAACGGTAGGTCTGCGACACTGAGAGCAGGGGTCATACATATGTTAGTCCATATCAGTGTAGTCAGAGAGCCCAGATCTGATATGGCTAGACCTTAAACGATTACAGAAAAGTACGTGTTCGGCAAGACTTATAATTTGTATATATATATATATATATATATATATATATATATATATATATATATATATATATTGGGCACAATATAAACAATTTACGTTATGCTGATGACACAGTCTTGATAACAACCAGTCCGAAAGTACTACAGGAAATGATAGACATTGTGGTGTTAGAAAGTGGAGAATTGGCCTCAGTTTGAATAATGGGAAGACAGAAGTAATGTTATTATCAAATACATAAATTATTCCTAAATGTGTAATAAAAGTCCATGGTGTTATGGGACAAGTACAGAAATTTAAGTATCTGGGCACATGGTTAACATCAGATTAAAGATACATAACTGAGATAAGAAACAGAATAGGACAGGCAAAAACTGCATTAAAAATATTGAAGAACATCTTGTGCAATATTTCCTAGTTATTGAGAGTTAGAAAAAGAATTCCTGCTTGCTACACACATCCAGTTTTAACATATGGCTGTGAATCCTGGTCAATCGGTAGGCAGGACAAACATTTTTTTTTTGAGGCCACAGAGATGTGGGTTTACAGAAGAATGCTTAGAATACCTTGGACAGCCAAAAAGAGCAACCAGGAGGTTTTGAAAGAGGCGGGAGACATCTGAAGGAGACAGTCATCATTTTTCGGCAATGTTATGAGAATAGAAAATGTTGCCACCACTGGAAAGATCTGTGGAAGGAGGGATAGAGAAAGATAACGAGATAAAATTCTTGCCTGTCTTGTTGCATGGCATGGAGGTGTGTCGGCACACGAACTGATACATGCTGCAGATGATGATGATGATGATAAGGATGATATATATATATATATATATATATATCTAAGGTTAAAATGATTGCACTTAAATGTGTACACTATTAAACACCAGATGCAGACTTGTAAATGTAATGAAACTTAATAACTTTAAAAAGTAAAAGTAAAACTCTAGACCCTACCAAAGATTGTCTTCATGTTCTCCGCAATCACGAAGTGTAAACGCCGGGTAAAGTTTAGATTGTTCGTCCACTTTTGGACTTTGGTCTGTTTCCAGAACATGAGTTTTTTGTGTAAATCCGTTTTACAGATCTGGCTTATGTTAATGCACACTGATGGTTCCTGGCCTCTCAGCAGAGGAACTGCGACGTCGAAAGAAAAATCTTATCTGTTCGCGTTTTACGACACGTGTTTCACAGAATCAGTTGGTCTCTCTATTTTCTCCTCACAATGGGGCCCAGGAATAACACAGATAGCCCACACCTTAAAATAAAAATGAAAATAAAATACTTTCACCATCAAAATCAGTCACAATCCTTCTTAAGTCTGTCACAGCAAATTTACTCCATTACTATCGCTTTCCTTTTTGTCTCGTCGCCGTGGCAGAGCCTTGGCGCTCAGGTCGACCCAGCCTTGAGTGGGTACCGGGTGCAGTCTCGGGAAGTAGAGGCGGCCGGCGTGATGCTTACCACATTACCCACCTTGTGCCGTTGGTCTATTAAAAAAATAGGTCTAGCCCTATATGCCCTATTTGCCTAAAGGCGTGAAAAAAAAGGTCCTTTAACTTTAATTTACTTATGCTGCATTACATTTTAGAGCTGCACTGTGTACATACCAGGCTGAAATAATGTGGAGAGCAGAACGGGTATTGACCTAGGTTGACTGACTGACTTTTTACCCCACCAGGACATCACACAAGCGATTAACACCCGATGACACAAAGTGCCACCATGAGGATGAGGATCACCAGGGAGAGGTCCCAAAAACCGCGTTCAGCCATTAGACCAAGAGCCAGGGTGGGGCTTACATGTGCATCTCACAAGGAGATGACTGGATTAGTGTACCTAGGTTGACATTTTGAATGCGTTCAATATTTTGACGTTTGCGCCAATAAGCTGATAACGGTAAATATGCAATCACGTCAAGTGAGTGAGAACGTCATACTCGTCAGCACTAGAGACTGACATTCATTCAACACCCTAGAGCAAATTTTAACAATTTTTTTCCGGAAAGACAAGGAATTGATTTGATTCAAGAACTGACATCACAGCACTCGTGGCATTCCCATAAGCGCTCCGTCCCAATCTTCAGCAGCCAGCGAAGAGTTCCGATACTCATGGTGCCAGTAGCATTCTGATTAAACGTCCGTCTTGCCTTTCCTCTGAGCCTCGAACAACTGCCAGAACCTCTCGTCACCCCCAACTGCATCAGTCTCCCCAGACTGTGGTGATCCATCTGCTCCTCCGAATTATACACGCTCTCCCACAAGGCACTAACCACGTCTGCCTTATCATGTATCAGTATGCCACGAAGTTGTGCAAAGTCAGCCAGTCTGTCCGCCTGTTCTTAAAGACAAAGAATAAAATGGTTCAGCTAAATAGTGAGAATGGAGCCAGAGCAGACTGCATATAAGACTTTTTACAGAAGCACATTTGTGAGTAAGGCGAGAGGAAGACAAGGAAAGAGAAGGATAAATGATGTAGCAGAAACCTACAAAAAGATGAACAAACTCATCATCTATGGCACCCGAGAAGCGCAAGACAAATACAGAAAACCACAATACTGGGTTGCAACATGTTATCAGTGATACCACGAAACCACGAAACTGGACTGCGACCTGTTATCCGTGAGACGAACAATTAAAAGAAGAAGTAAGAAGTCTGGAAAGACGGAAAGGTGCCAACAGAAGCTATATTTGCTGCTCGGTAATTTCAAAAATTTACTGAAAAGCGAAAGTAAACAATATGCAGTAAAGATTACATATTTTACTTGCCGAATTCACCTGAGTGACTCAGTAATAGATATATTCCATGATAAATGTAGGAAACATGTGTAGTTTGCTAAAAAGAAAGGAAATAAAAAGTAAAAACAATATTTAAAAAAAAAAAAAATCACATTTATAACCAACCCCAACTTTGTGTGTGTGTGTGGCTGTTTGCAAAGTCAGTAGGTAATTAGAGCTATGGATCAAGCTTTTCCACATTTTACCATCCCCAGTATATTATAACACACAAAATCAGTCAGCTTCACATGGTAGGGAAATTCAGGACATCTTCGTTATTATGATTTTTCCTTTCAGTAAACCATTAGAGTTGTCACAACGCGTTTATTTGGATCTCTTGTAAGTAAACACTATGGCTTCCTCTTTCTGATATGTGTAAAAATAATACACGTCTGTATAGTCTATAAAATACAGGTTGAGTAAATTAACAAAGATCCCCACAAAATGACTCGAATGGCGATGTGGTCAACATCACGCCGGTCACTTCACATTCCTTGGTACCCATTTTAAGCTGGACGCAAATGGAGCCATGGTTCCCTTTATACGGGGTGGCGGTATAACCCTTGATGCCTGTCTGAACTTTTGTGCTATAAGTGAGCGTCTTGTTGTTATGCTACTGCGGCTGCCCAGATTGTTATGACTCCTGGTCAACCAAATTATTTACATATCGTGTTATATAATACAAATTAACTGACCCATACTAAGCCAACATACCTAGCAAACTGACGTTGACTGGATCCTTGAAACCTTGCTTAATAAAACAGATGATGTTGATGACGTTGGTACTTGCGCCAAATATATCAATAATCTGGCATGTGACGGCAAACAAAAACCACTGAAGAATGTCCCTGACCTCATCGGTAAGCACGAGAGCCTGGTTGAGACCTGGAGTGTGTCTCGAGATTGTTTGAATGATGATCTCTGAATGATTTGACGCAGCAAACATTGTCAAGTTTGTTTGAATGATTGTAAGAAAACCCCCTATGTGGGGCAGTATGACAGCTGTTTGAACAGCAGATTTTCTGTACACAAAACTATGTGTGGAAAACGGTTTGCTTCACTGATACCAGTGGCGCCAGGATATACTAGAATTGGGCACCTTAACAATGCTTATGCCCGTGAGTTCTCTTTTTTCTGAGAAATATGATTATATTTCCTTTTTCCTCCTCACACTTCAACGTGCCAGCAGCTGAACACTTAAACAAAATTGTCGATGTCCCGAAAGTAATAAACAATTCTAATGAAGAGTAAATTCTATAGGGATTGTATCAAGAAAATCAGTTTTACATCATCACATGGGCTAGTATTGTTGATTATTGATTCATACCTCTTGTTTTCCTCTTCTTCTTTTTCTTCTTTTTCTTCTTCTTCTTCTTCCTCTTTTTCTTCTTCTTCTTCTTCTTCTTCTTCTTCTTCTTCTTCTTCTTCTTCTTCTTCTTCTTCTTCTTCTTCTTCTTCTTCTTCTTCTTCTTCTTCTTCTTCTTCTTCTTCTTCTTCTTCTTCTTCTTCTTCTTCTTCTTCTTCCTTTTCTATTTTATTTCGTTGTCTTGAAATAATAGAATTAATAATAGAAATAGATTATCTACATCTGCAATATCGTTTTTCCTTTCACAAAAAACACTAAACAAAATTATTTAACCGGAAATAATGGTCAAATGCATTTATTAAGCACTTTGTCACTTTAGTTATCACTACTGTTTTCGTGTTCAAATACTTGTATCCGACACCACTGTCTGGTTTTTGTATAAATTAAATACTGTACTTCATAGTGTACCTGCATCATCAACGTCTCGTAAATTACAAACATTATCTGAGGACAATATTAAGCAAGTAAATTTTAAAAAAATGCATTGTTTATTAAAGAAAATAGAAGTACAAGAAGGCAAAGTAAAGCCTCCTACTTCTTCTTCTTTTTCTTCCTATTCTTTTTCTTTTTTGTCTTCTTTTTCTTCTTCCTCTTTTTTTTTTCTTTTTCTTCATCTTCTCCGTCTTCTTTTTCATGCCTTTTTGTATAGGAAAAGCGCCCATACTTTTAATACCATCGCCACTAGGAGGCAATTTAGTCAGCATTAAGCCGGCCATCTTTACTTTCCCAGGACATTTATTCTTGAAGCCATTTTAGGCTGGCTCGACCATGATTAAAATCCACGCAGCCAGCCGTGTGGTTCGATCGCAGTGAGTTGTAATTACGAGTCGGACTCGCAACGGTTAGCCGTGGATGCTGCTACTAAACTTATAGTCATTAAACCTATGAATTATGTCAAATTATGAATTAAGAATCGAAATCATAGCACCAAGGACGCCCCCATAAGTGCTTCGTCTCCAACCTCAGCAGCAAAGTTCTAATTTCGATGGTACATGAGATTATTAACTCAACGAGAAGAATCGAGGATGAGCGAATCGCAGAAACTTTGTTAAAGAGCAGAATAGTTATAACATGACACCATACCGTTACCAAAAAAGTTTAGTCCAATGTGGGCAAATGCGTAAGTAATGCTATAGCGGTATTGGTTATCGACGAGATAATTTCCATGTCAGTAAAGTAAAGGACCCTTTTCCACGCATTTGGACATATTGTGAATGTAGGACTAGACCTATATTATTAAAGACGACTTGGTGGGTGATGCAGTCAGCATCACACCTGCCGCTTTTACCTCCTAAGACTGCACCTGATACCCTTTCAATGCTAGGTCGATCTGGGAGAAAGTTATTTTTGATAAAGATTAGCTCAGTCTGGACCTTCCGATCCACAGGCGGACGTCTAGCTGGCAACGCAACGGCGACCCACCTTTTTATATACCAATTTTAAACGAAGTTGACCTGACTGCTGGTTTATTTAAAAAAAAAAATAAATTAAAACATCTCGTTTTGGATTATACCCTGTATCCACCAAGCCAGCAGTCAAGCTCTCTAGCTACAGTGTGTTTAACACTTATTTAGGCAACGATGTTTTCTGTCATAGGCTAGGGTCAAAAATTACTCACTCTAAAATGCACGCCAAGATAAAACCAGTGCCGTAACAGGAATGAGATTAATAACAAGCCCAACATCTGAAACGACAGCCTTAAAATTATCGGTATCTTTTTAATAATGTTCGCACTGTAAAACCTGTTACGGATATAACATGTTTTATAGACAAAGTATAATTGATATGTGAAAGTTGTGCATTTGTAGTGTTCGAATACATAAAAGGCCTCGCATCCACTATGACCTCCTCAATGCGACATATACTTTATTTCGATTCATAGCATAATTATACTATTTTGCCTCCAAGAAAAGTATTCAAACTGATTACGTGAAACAAACATATGACGTTGATAATTACACTTATATTAAACATGTAGAGAATGCAGTAGGGATGCAATTAGAATGTAATTTTCTGTCTGCAGATGGAAAATAATTTGATACACTTTTTGTAAAAGGTCTTTGAGGTTTTCAGTCTGCTAACGGTAAATTATACAGTCAGGTTCCATTCTTTATAACAGTGGTATTGGATAATAACACTTCAGTCCGTAAGGAATGACTTACCATACAAATTAACTCGATTCAATATGAGGATCAGGACAGCCATATTATTAGTTACGTACGAACGAACGAACAAACGAGCAAATATTTTTTTTTTAAATTGCTACAAATTGAGCGCTCATCTCTCAGACCGTCATTGCATTTTCTAAATAATGCATTTTACATTAAAAAATGCGTGTGGTTTCCACATAAGGTTGAATGTCTGAAGGTTTTAGCAGTGCCCTTCGTATGGACGATTTCGAAAGTAACACATTGTCTGTATTAGGATTACCCATTTACAATTTTTAAACCAGTTACTTTGTACATTTAAAAAAAAAAAAAACGGAAAGGTTAATTTACATTTTCTCGTTCGTACATGCCTGATTAACATCACAGCAAGAGATTCTGGGGCCTGGCGTCATGACCCAGGTTTGCCCACCTTCCAAGATTGTTTAGGATGGTAAGGGGCCGAAACAATTGTCGACGGGGAATCTTCTACTGATGACCGGTAGACTCCTGCTGTGTATGCTCTCTTGTGGAGTTTTCTTATATATATATATATATATATATATATATATATATATATATATATATATATATATATATATATATATATATATATATATATATATCAGAATTTTTAAGGGTGTAAATGCATCTGTGTAAAATAAAAAAGGCAATTGCACCAGATCTCTGTTGATCTACAGAAGTAATTGAGAAAAGCATACATCTGAAAATACAAGCATTCAATCAAAGGTTGCTGAAAGCATTTTTTTTTCCTTTTCTAAAGGAAGAAGAAAAATGGGGAAAAACATGATTTACACTCCAAATATCAGGTTAGTTGCGTATCCTTTGCATGACGTTGCTGAACCAACCACAACAGCCCCGGGCTGGTGTGTGGTTTTCCTAGACAAATTTACGTCCAGTAGTTTGCCTTTGCATTCTGGACGGTCAGCTTTCTTGATTCCACTGTCGAAACCGACGCAAATCGCATGGCCCAAAGCTGGGATCGAAGCAGGCATCCCAGCATTACGAAGCGTTCGCATCGACTTAACCACAGAGTCGACGCCCCAAACATACCTCTGCCATACTCATGAATTTCTGTGGGATAATTTTTCCGCCTCGATATGACCAGACCACTACCCGTCTTTCCCATATAATGTATTGACAATAATGTGCGTTTCTGTTTGCCTACTGAAGAATAAAAATTGACCAACAGAAAACACATTTAGTTGGAGATCATGAAAGCAAAACAACAGCTGTCAGACTGCCCTGAACTACCATTAGGTACTTAATCATCTACAAGTAACAAGGGACCACATGGATAGGTGGAGACAAATGGAGTGATCTTTTACTATAAGCAATACTATCATAGATTTGTGGTAGGTAATCATAGTCAGTGTATATCAGTCGAGTCCTTTACCGATCGGATCCTGTCTTCATGACCTCTCGTAACGTGTAACGGCTGATAACACTAGTTCTAAGTTTGTTTACCGGTCTGCTTTGACCCCATCTTTTCTGCCATGATTCCAGCCACCTAATCCGCATGTTCATTCCATCTCTCACAGAGTGTCCTGGTACAAAATTAGAAGTGATACCCTGATAGACGTCAGTTATTGTCTTCTAACTACCTCTGTCTTAAACTTTATTCAGACTGGCGTACTAATCTTATCAGAACGCTTGTAATATATTAGAATTCCACAATGGACACACCGGCTCACAGTTCTATTTAACCCAACTAATGCACTAGAACATCCAAAAAAAGTAAAGTTTAATACTAAACACATTGAAAGTCTATAGAGTACTCGTTTTTCACAAAAGATTACAATTGGAGCGAGGGCTTTTTGTGGGAACAAAATAATATCTGATTATTGTGTGTATGGTAAAAATGGTTGGTGATTTTAGCCACGTCTACACTATATACAGCTGTAACCAGTAAAAGCGCTGTTTTACACGCGAACTGGCCACTGCCCAAAGATGTCAAATAAACCGTTACAGGCGGAAAACCAGTTACCTTGGTGTGAGAGGGTTAAAAGAACAGGAATGTTGTAAAACACTTCGTGTATATAACGTGGGTGAATTGGGCAGGAAGTGTCTTGGGTGACTACAGGTTGGTTTCACCCATATACTCATCAGTGATGGACTTGAGCCTCTACACAATTCGCAGGCAGGACTTCAATAGGAGCACTGTTGGACAATGTGTTAGGCCGTAGTTCTCTGGTGAAATGTACTCCGGTACAAAGCACACAATTAAATACTATTATTTAATTATTATTCGTATATAAAAAATACGGAAAAGTTAAATAATACTATTATTTAATTATTATTCGTATATAAAAATACGGAAAAGTTTCCTGAACATATTTTCGAAGTTCAACACATTAACTTGCAAAACTCTGGGTGGGTTGGCAAAAGACAAGATCATGAACCTTGGATATTTTCACAACATAATGATCGGCTGAAACAAACTGTCATATGTAAACTGTGACACCAATTGTCAATTCCTGTTGCTTCGCAACAATGACTGCCCTCATGCAATCATAGGAACTGCTGTACTGTACCGAGGTAGGTGCTGTTGGGTACTGACATTTGATACAGTTGTAAAACAATAGTATGGTATACGTTGTTGTGATTCTGACTTTCAAAAAGGTCAGCACACGACCCATGCTCATTTGAAGATCTCAGGTGAAATGGAGACTTTCAAAGAAGGTACCAAGAGACTTTCAAGACAAAGGCAAAAACCGTCTACATGCTCTGGAGGTTGAGCCACGAAAGAATCTTAGCAGTTTAAATCCGCCAGAATCAAAAGCGGGAAGATTATTTTCGCCAAAAGAGGTGGTGGTTCGGCCAAGGAATTTGGCATAAATAGACTTCGAAATCACATATCTATGAGTGAATTCATAGGGTAACTTACTCCTAATAGAATTGTGATCAAATATAATCCTTATACCAACATTTTTGACATATAAGTACAGCAGAAGGACTATTTACTCATGGAGGAAAGTCCAAAATTTAAAAATAACTCATTTACACAGCGGTGTGCAAGATGTGGTCTAGTCAACCCGCCGTGAGGTGTTCTGCTGGTATGTGACACAGATATGTCTACTTTCTTGTCGTAATATTAATTGTTTGATTGAGATCGTGGTTTTGTAAAATATAATAGCTATACTCTCATTTGCATTTACATATTTGTTTTTAATGGTATGCAGCTCATTAAGCACAAAGTTCTCGTCCCTCATATATAAATCACCTTTATCTATTGAGCGCATTCATGTTTCGCACGTCAATATATGTAAAACCTAAATGCATGGTATAATTACCCAGTAGTTGTAAGCCCTTAGATCCGTCCAAATTAAACATGTTATGTGCATACGTAGGATTCAACATGTGTTTTATATATATATATATGTATATATATATATATATATATATATATATATATATATATATATATATATATATATATATATATGCACATAGAGCGAGAGAGAAAGAAGGAGTATAGATGATCTCTCTGTTGGTTACCAGTTTTGGTAAATCAAGAAAGGACAGTAAAACCGAACGAAACCTAAATCGGCAGGCTTCACAATATAACGAACACAAAACAACTTGAACTTTGCGGCTATGGAGCCTTCATCAGCACATACATAAATACAGCAATACCACACAAATACACTAAATCACTTAGCTTAGTATCTCAAAGTAGCCAGGTCGATGTCTAGTGAGTAGAAAAACGAGACACGCGGGACATGAGCATAAATACGGCCTAGAAATGCCAGGGGCCGTAAATGGAGAGTTTTAGATAAAACTGCGGGGCCAGTTCAATTTCCTATGATTTTAGATGAAACTGTGTTGGCAATTCAATCCTCTTGGTGTAAAATTACCCACAGTAAAAATCAAGCGATAGTTTTGGTAAAGTGACACTGGACAATGGGAATCTGGCACTGACATGACAGCAACCAATGGTTAAAAATTGTGGGGTGATGAACACGAAAATGACACTAATATGTGTTGATTGGATATGGCTTAGGTTTTGCATGGAATGCCATGCTTACATTGCTCCGCCCATAAAAGTGCGAATGCTAGGCATTTCGAAACGCCGTTTTTTTCAACCTTTGTTAGTTAGTTAGTTAGTTAGTTAGTTAGTTAGTTAGTTAGTTAGTTAGTTAGTTAGTTAGTTAGTTAGTTAGTTAGTTAGTTGGTTGGTTAGTTAGTTAGTTAGTTAATTTGTTAGTTAGTTAGTTAGTTAGTTAGTTAGTTAGTTAGTTAGTTAGTTAGTTAGTTAGTTAGTTAGTTAGTTAGTTAGTTAGTTAGTTAGTTAGTTAGTTAGTTAGTTAGTTAGTTAGTTAGTTAGTTAGTTAGTTAGTTAGTTAGTTAGTTAGTTAGTTAGTTAGTTAGTTAGTTAGTTAGTTAGTGGGTTGATAGGTTAGTTAGTCGTTACGTTTCCTGCATCACGACAAACGAGCTTGGTCTATATGTGCTCAACGGCCTATGCCAGTGATTTTAGTCACAAACTGAGTCAGATACGCTGGATACTTCAAGTGAATGCCGTAGCTATACAAAGTGTCCTCAGTTAGCAAAACACACACGATTTGATCTTGCAATTCATTAGGTGCATGCATCCTTAAACACACTACGAGACAGGCGTCATCGCCGAAAATCAACTTTGGTCGATGAATAGATGGGTAATGAGTAGATTAAAACTATTCCAGACCATTCTCCACATGTCTTCAGCCAAGTTGCAGCCACGGCCATAAAAAAATAGCAGCGATAGCACAGGTCTTGTCTCAGGAACACGATGAAAAAAACATTACACATTATTCCCATCATGTACGAATATGGAACTCAGTCAATAACCGATAATCACAGCTCATAGTGCCGCCAGGAGCACTAAACTCAGTAGCTATGGCTGCAGACCGGACTCCCACAATCTTCCAACATCGAAGCTGGAGAAAACCGGCGACAAGAACGGTCAACATAAGCCAAGTTCTCAACCGTCATCCATTCCCTATCAATGTCGGAACCGGAAGGCTATGACTTAGATAAAATCGTCAACCTTCAAGTCCAAGTTCAAGTCTCAAGTCACCAAAAATTCTTCAAAGTTAAGTACTCGTCAGGTCACGTCATGTATGAAGTCATTTTCAAGTCGTACATGGAATATGTGTGTGGTTTAAAAATATTGTATCTGTTATAATACCACAACAACAGAAAACAGTTTTATTTTCTGGACTGTGTTTGCAAATACATGGATTGAATGCAAACAGCAGCATATTGGAGGTATAGTTATTGTTACCTATTTTTTATAGAAACATATTAAATTGCTAAAGTGATCACCATACTTCACAAAGGCAGGCCACCATAGTCAAGTGGTCTAGTCGCTATTCTTTCCGGCTCTCTAGCGTAGTTGGCTAAACTGGATTGCGGGGAGACCGGGTGACGAACTCCTTGTGGTCCGGGTTGAATCCCGGGGGAAGGCAGGAAATCCACATTTCGCCCAGATTTACGGTATTTACAAAGGAATCAAGGCCGAAAGGTTGCGATATCCATAATACTGAGCCTAAGGGTTAATAACTCATGGCTTCTGGATACTGAAACAAACAAACAGTCGCAATACGTTAAGTTTTAAAGACGCATTCAAACCAAGTCGCGCCGCTCTATAATCCAAACATACACAATTATCAATGGAAGTACTATTAACAAAACATAATGCAATCATTAGTGAAAAGCAAATTTTTGAAGTGTGGGAAAGTAACTGTATCATTCTAACTTAAATCCAGCTGTAGAGATGCCTCGAAAAGCTTTTTTTTTTTTAAATGCCTGTTTGTTTGTATATGTTGTACTCATAACAATGTTCAGGGAAACAACTTTTGAATCTATGGCTCAATAACGGACATTTAGCTAGGGAAATGTCATGAGAAAAAAAAAATGAACATTCCGAGTTTTCTATTTCTGAAGTGAGGAGTTAGATGATCAGCATTATTCTTCTTGCCATTAATAAAGACATGCCGTGAGATTATTATTCAACTTGGGGACCTCCCTATTAACTTACTGGCCCAAAGAAAGTTAACAACAAAGATATTTCTCTGTACATTCATACTGACACATGATCGATATACTGAGTATTGAGTTACGAGATATGAGTTGGATTACCTTCACAGCACTCCTGATACATCCATAGTTTCTCAGATCACCTTTCGACATTAATCAGCGTCGCCAGTGCCAGTCCTATGCTAGTTGACAAGACTTTGTGTGCCTCCTGTGTGCTTCTCATCCTTGGTGTTGCGATCTGTACTCTTGATTCTCGTATTGTCAGCAGTGATGCGGACATGTTGCTTCCAAAATCTTAAGACCGTCTTACCTCTCTATTATCATTGAAAATGTCTTTGTGATCCATGGGCCGGTAATTTTCAATGTTTGCAGTACTTGCCAGTCTATTAGCTCTTTCTCTACCAGCAACGCCTGCATAACCTGAGACAAATATAAAGGTAACCACACACATTGGAGAATTTTGCAATGACTCAATTCACTGTAGGCTTAAAAAACCTGCTTCCACACGCCAGGTCATGCTCAAAGAATCTCTCAGCATACACACACAAACACACACACACTCACACAACCACACACGCGCGCGGGAGTAGTCCTGTGATTCTAGCCACATGAAAGCTTGTGTCACCGCCATCACCTCCATCGCCATGCTGCTGGTAGTCATGGAAAAAGTACCGCTGGCTTCTAGAACTCTTCTGTCGGAAGAGGAAGTTTTAAATGTCCATGCACTCTTGTGTCCTTGTATGACAGACCTGTCTGTGAAAATCAGCAAATCTGTCTCATCTCACTTGTCACTGATAAGCGCACATACCTTGGCGTTGACAGCTTAGAGATTCTGGGAGAATATCTATGTAATATCTATACACTGTCTCATAAAAAAAAAAAAATAAAATGCTGATTCTGTAACAGCGTTCACGTCTCTGTGTCAATCCATTCTAGGTTTGATGTGAAATTACCCATACCGGTTAAAGTATATTTTGTTTGTTACAGTGTTTACCAGGAATTGTATATCACGTCTATCTAGGTGTTCATGGCCAGTTAGGGCTGTGATAGCCACGCTGTGACGATGACATCAGGCTAGAAACCTGCAACGAAAGATTTAACCTGGAGGTTGTCAATCTCTCAAGGCGCCTCATCATGTGTGTTTGTATGTATGCATGTATGTGTAACTGAGTGTGTATTTAATATGTGTATGCATGTATTTCTATGTATGTATGTGTGCGTATTTTGTTTGTGCATTTGTGCATGTATGTCTATGCATGTATGTGTGTGTGTGTTTTATGTTTGTGTGTGTATGTAGATTCGTGTATGTATGTATTACGTATGTCAGTATATAAGTGTACATGTACATGTATGAGAATGCAGGAGTATGTGTACGTGTGTGTGTGTGTTTGAGTTAGTAAGATTGTGTACACATGTATATTTCAATAATATATCCATAACATGTATTATTAATAACAGGCATTAATACTCTGAAATATGAGTGCTCAGAAGGGTCTAATTCCAGATGGGCCTGCGTGCCCAATTTGTAACCCTTTGAAAAAAAAAGTTTGTTCGTTCGTTCGTTCATTCTGATGGGGATGTTGGTGGAATTTTGCTGAATCAGCTCCACCCGTATCAGTCCAGTACTCAACCCACTAGAACGTCTGTGTACCTATATTGGGTCGTATGCTCCTAGGATATAAAGTAGGAGGAGGAAAAGAGATGAGAGCTACAACCCCACTGAAATAATTAATGATAAGACAGGAAGGCCATTGATAGATCCACCCGAGATAGCAGAAAGATGGAGGGAATACTTCAATGAGCTCTTTAATCCTCTAGGAGATCATCAGGAAAGAACAACTGAAGAGCACAGAGCAACAGTGTTAGAACCACACATACTAATGGATGAAATAGAAAAAGTCATTAAACAGTCTCCCAAATATAAAGCACCAGGAGCTGATAGATTACCAACAGAAATAATTCAAGCAGCAGGTGAAAGCAGCACCAGATAGCTTCACAGAATATTCAATGCAGCATGGGTAAAACAAACGGCCCCTATTGATTGGCAACATGCAATAGTTATACCATTGTGGAAGAACAAAGGAAGCAAACGAGAATGCGGTCAATATCGAGGCATCTCTCTTTTAAGCCATGTTGGCAAAATGTATGCCAAGATAATAGAAACAAGACTGAGACCAGTGATAGAACCACAGCTGGCAGAAGAACAGATGGGATTTAGGAGAAATAGAAGCTGCACAGATGCAATCTTCACACTTAAACAGTTAATAGAAACGAACATTGAATACAATAAGAACTTATTTGTGGCATTCGTAGACCAGGAGAAGGCATTTGACAGAGTCGACAGACAATTATTATGGAAAATAATGGCAAGATATGGAGTAAGTGAACACCTCATCGAAGTGTGCAAAAGTTTATACTGGGATTGTAGAAGTGTAGTTAGAATATATCAGGGAACATCTCATCCTTTCACAGTGACATCGATAGTAAGACAGGGGTGTGTCTTATCACCACTGCTATTTATCACCTACATCGACAGTATATGCAAGAATGCCAAGCCCATTAATGAAGATCTTAGTAAGATCAACGAATTACTCTTTGCAGATGACCAGGCCTTGATAGCAGATACAGCCATGAAATTGCAACAACATCTAACATCCATGAATGAAGAATGCAAAACAAATAATATGAGAATCAACACTGAAAAGACAGAAGTAATGTCAATAGGAAAAACAGAAGACAGATCCAAACATAGCAATAGAATACAAAGGCATTAAACAGGCATCTGAGTTTAAATATCTGGGAACTAGATTTACCGAAGATGGGAAATTGGATAAAGAAATTGACATTAGATGCAGTAAA
Organism: Candidula unifasciata; assembly: GCA_905116865.2. Taxonomy (NCBI): domain Eukaryota; kingdom Metazoa; phylum Mollusca; class Gastropoda; order Stylommatophora; family Geomitridae; genus Candidula; species Candidula unifasciata. Next base: position 26,154 of record CAJHNH020002064.1, read on the forward strand.
GCAAACCAAGTATTGGGACAGCTAGCCCCCCTCTTACAGCATAAGACAATCCCAATCAGCACAAAGAGACATCTTATTCAAAGCATATTTATTCCAACTCTGTGCTACCAGTGCCAGACATGGTCACTCACAACAAACCATAAAAGAAAATTAGTAACCACGGAAATGAGATGTCTGAGAAGGGCTGTAGGAGTGACCATAAGAGATAAGATCAGGAATGAGATCATAAGAGAACAAGTCGGCACAGAAACCAATTCTGGATTACATACAAAGACAGCAAGTGAAATGGTTTGCCCACTTAGAGAGAATGCCTTGTGACACCATACCATACAAAGCATACATGGCAAGAGAAGAAGGACGTAGAGCACGGGGTGGACCAAGAAAAAGATGGAAGGATAACATCAGAGAAACTCTACAACTGCACGATGTGCCTATGGTCGAGGCAGCCAGAAGAGCTAGAAACAGAACCTTATATCTCCCTCGACACCCACAGCGGTAAAAGAGGAAGTGAAGAAGAAGAAGAAGAAGAAGATGAACCACAAGTCATCATCAGTATAGTATTACATCGCCATTCCCTTGTGGGATGCTATATTTTGTTTTTTTGAAGACCCACCCTGGCTATTGTCAGGAGCCGCATCATAGCCAGGCTTCAAATATGGTCTACCGCTTAATGGCGGTTTCCGAAACCTCTCCACCGGTGATCTTCATCTGCATCGAGGCACTTAGTGTCATCGGGTGTTTATCGCTTGTGTGATGTCCAAGTGGCTTAAAATGTACTACTACTACTACTTAAAGTCATCACATAACACTTGGCTTCATATCCGAATCAATTAGGATATTCGAATACCATTCATTTAAAACAATCAAATCACATCCCACAGCTTCCCCATATCTCGGTTAAATTTGCTTCAACACAATGTCACGTTTCTTGTGATATGCAGAAAGGGTTGAGTTAAATAATAACCCATGCAAAGTATGTTGAGATACTGCATTCGAGTCACAGTCAATGATTCGTCTCATTTTTCAGCCCAGTATCCAAATGGTACTGGATCCATATTTCAGCATATGAAAATGACACTCCATGGGTAAGAAAAGATCAATTTTCACGCCTTTAGACGTATCATATATATGGGAAGAGCGCCTATTCTTTTACAGACCAATCGGCACTAGGTGGGCAATGTGGTCAGCATTACGCCGGTCGTCTTCACTTCCACAGGACATACATCATGGTACCCATTTTAGGCTAGGTCGACCTGTGGCGCCCCACAACATAATATAAATCTACGCAGCCGGCAGTGGGTTTCGATCGCAGTACGTTGGAATTATTAGTCAGACTCGCAACGCCTAAGTCACGGATGCCACACTCTTTGTGTGTCATCGCTAAAAAAATAAAAGTAGCTTAAACTTCCAATGAGATATAATGGCACAGAATTGAGGATGGGTCCCCCTTGAGGCCTAAGTGTTATAATATAGTAAATGTTGTGAATTATTTTAATCAAACACTTTCAGGCCCGCGTGCATGCGTTTTGCCACTCGACTTTAGAGATTCTTTTACGTTGCTTTGAGACACCTTTCCCCGCGTTATGCTTAATTGGTTCATTTTCGCCGTCGAGGTAGGCGCAAGAGGTCTTATCTCCACCTCCATGTACAGAGTGCTAAATCAGCTAGACTTGCAATTAAACAAGCGCAAATCGCCACTAAAACAATTGGGCGAAGCTGCTGAAAGAGCTTCGAGCTGATTGTGGACGCAACGCAATGTCGTGGGTGATCGGCCTCGGTAGACTGATCCGAGTCGAGAAGACGCAGCCAGGTGTCACGCACAAAAAAAAAAAAAAAAAATAAGACAGAGCGACATTGAGAAGTTACGAGCGCACAAGAATGCACTCAGAAAACAGTTCAAAGCCGCTAAGGGCAGCGAACAAGAGGGGCTGTACGAGGTCTGGATGAACCTGCAGAGCCGACACAGTGCCCTCCGCCGAGCGTTTCTATAAGAACAAACAAAGAACCGAAAGGGAGCAAAAGAGCAACTAAAGTCTGGTACTCTGGTGGGGGTAAAGAGGAGCTGGAGTCACATCTACAGAAGATCTACTCCGATCAGACAAGTAATGAACCTCTCGATGACAACTTAGATAACCTGCGGCCTGAAGCGGGGAAAATTGCTTAAGGTACCTTTAAAACTGATGCCTTTCTCTTGGTCTACGATCGAAGAGGCTGTGAAGAGTGCCAGCGGCAAATTTGCTACAGGGCTCAACGGTGTACTGTACGTCGTGTACACGTGGTGTCCGTAAGTCCTCCAAATGCTTCGCCCCATGCTAAGATTAGCACATATGTGCATATGTACTCAGTGGCATAGAGCGAATTTGGTCTACATTTCTGAGGAGCGAGTTTCCTCCAGTCTGTCCCAATTCAGACCTTTCTCACTGTTGAATGTTTAAGGCAAGATATTCTTCTCAGTTTTGGCACGCAGGCTCACACATTATTTGATGGCGAACAAATACATCGATACGACTGTTCAGTAAGTGGAATGCTGGGCGTTCCCGGGTGCCTTGAACATGCGACCATGATCTGACAGTCTTTTCAGAGAACAAAGGCACAGAGAATCCAGTTACACGTGGTATGGTTGAACCTCGCCAACGCCTATGGGGCGGTTCTCCATAAGTTACTGTGGCAGGCACTTCGCATGTTTCACGTACCCACACAAATCACCGAAATGATCGAGAAATTTTTCTAACGGTTAACCGTACGCTTGTTTACCCCGATGTTTACTAAGAAATGGGCTAAGTTCCAGGTTGGGATAGCAATGGGATATACGATCTCGCAGATACTGTTCGTTGTGGCCATGCAGATCATGTTAGACGGGGTTGCATCAGATTGGGGACCACTTGATGCCACCACTGCGTGCATTGATGGATGACACAACAATATAACGGGCTGTGAAAAAGATGCCCACTCATTTTTAAAAAGGTTAGACAACGTTGTCAATTGGTGTGGATTGCAGTTCAAACCACAGAAAAAAGAAAAAAAAAAATGTGTCAGTCGTTAAAGGTAAGGTGGAGCAGTCAGTTTCAGGGTGGCAACAAATCGGATCGCCACGGTTCTGGAGGAACCGGCAAAGACCCTTGGCCGCGTCTACAATTCGAAGTTATCTGATAGAGCGGATATCTAGCGCATACTTGAGTCCGTTTCTATAGGCCTGCTCGCGACTGAGCACTGCAGGTTGATCGACAAGTTAAAGATCTGGTGTCTACAGTTTTTGTTGATTTCAAAGCTCCTGAGGCCGCTGCTTTTGTACGAAGTTAGCATGACATGGCGGCAGAGGAAACGATGGAGAGGAAACTCAACACAGCCATGAGGAAATGGCTGGGTGCACCGCCTTTTCTTACCGATGTTGATCTGTATTGTAAGCAAGCTAAGCTGGTACTTCTGTTCAAGTCAATAACCGTAGAGTTTAAAGTCGGCAGGGTAAGACTTGTTATGATGCTGTGCGAGTCTTTAGACAGGCAAGAAAATGAAAGTCCTAGATGTGATAGAATTCAAAGCGCACTGAAATTTAAAGAAATCATGGGATACACACAAACCTGTATTCTTTTTTAAATCTTTTTTTATTTTTTGGTCAAATGCTAGAGTACATTCTTACAGTTTAACTGAAAATAGTCAGTATTTTCTTCACGTACATAATCTAACTTCGCAAAGCTTCCAAATTAGATATCTAACTGTTTTACGTGACTGGAATTTTATTGATTGGAGAAGAGAAATAATTATTAACATTCAGTGTAATAATGCTGCAAGCAAGAAACTGGCCTTCGGTGATGTAATGTTCGTGACCCACTATTGTAATCATTATGTCATTGTCTACATCGTATTTTTTTTTTTTTAGACAAAAAAAACTGGATTTTTTCTTCTTTGTTTTTATATAAAATAAAAATATATGTATTGTATCATGAACAGATCTACCTTAACTTCGTAAATACCTATATCAGCTCGATAAAGTATATTCCAACCATTACACACAAACATTGCAACCCTGTTATTTTGGTAACTCCTACTGATATTGCAACATAGTGAAATAATGTTTAGTTATTGTATACAAATCAAAAGTAAAGTATATCTAACTATCAAAAAGATATGGAAGCGTCCAAAAAACACAATAATTGACTATGCAATTACACAAATCAATTTTACTTGTTCAGATACCGAAGTTAAACTGAAAAAGGTTTTTATTTAACAGGTGTCGTTGCCTATGCATTCGCCTCTATTAACAGATGCCACAGTGCTAAAGTACAAAAACATACATACAAAGTAACGGCCTCTGCTAGTGACTAGCAGTGATGATGTTAGAGGCAAAAACAGCTCGATTTGGCATTTAAAGCTAACTTTAGGCGTTGGAGCTGCTGCAATAATGATATATTCCTGGATTGTATACGCTGTAATATGTCAAATCATTAATATGTTTGGCATTGCGACAAACTTCATAAGCATTGTCTGCTTTGTAAAGCAGGGCTTTAAAGATCCAGTTCAATATAAGTCTTTTAGGTATGGGTAACTACATAAGTAGTTAACTCAATTTCAAATTTGAGAAAACACCTTACTTTACGTTACTCCTAATTGTAAAATGTTGTCATATGGCAGATATTGCATTTGCTAATTGGGGTTTGTGGTTAAATCACAATTAATTAATAATTATTAGATATAGATTTTTTTTTTTTTTTAATGTAGTATTTTTCAGAAACCATGAGTTGGTTTTTAGTTCGGTACTATGTATATCGCAACCCTTCGGTCTTGATTCCATGACAGATACCGTAAATCTGGAAGAAATGCGGTGAACGTGAACCACATGAAGTTCGTCATCTGGTCGCTGCGCTGTCATGTTTAACCAACTGAGCTAGCGGCCCGGTATATAGAGGTTCAACAGCTGATAGTGGACAATCCTAGTCCGGGATAAGTGATTACACTAATCGCTTAGTGGTATGAGCAGAAACTGTGGATGTCGCTTCACTGCAAAAGCATGGGCGAGAATGAATATTGAGGAGAGCTTGACATACGACAATATCATACCCAGCATGAGAATAGAGGTTGAGGTAGTAACTTCAGCGTTCTGATGTGTGGAATCATTTTAACCACACTTGTTGTCATAGTTTCGAATTCGCAAAGCGTGCTCATGAAGCATAGAATGTATATACTGATTGCATCAATCCAGAGGTTGCAGTTGGTGACACTCACATGGATAGTTTGCCCTGGTTTTATCTGCGTGTATAAAATGAACAAGCGTACAGGTTTGCTAGACTGGGCCTACGTAGGGAGTGTTCTGCATTTGCACCAGGCATATGCGATTTCTAACCGGTGTGATGAGGAAGCAAGTAAACTGGATGCTACTGAAACATTTTTTACAATGAATCTTTGGATCCATCAAAGATGCAAACAGCGGGAAAGAAGATTGAAAAGCAACAACGAGGTTCATAATCTGTTTATATCACCATTGATCATTCGCATCATGATGGCTATTAGGCTGAAATGTATGGGGCAATTTAAGAGAATGACTGACGGCAGGAAGGTAAAAGATGTATACACAAGGGAGGTGAATGGTCGTAGACCACAAGGCTGACCAATAAAGCGATATATACAGAGATAATATTCAGACTGATCAAGAAATACTTGGTGTCGTCAGTTAAAAAAAGAAGGCAGCCGGAGGTATGAATGGAGGCGAGTGATATTTGCAGCAATGAACCTCAAAGGCTCAGAACGCTAAAGACGAAGAAGAAGAAGATGAGACTAATAGACTGCAAGTGTTCGTGGATATTGAAAGAAAGTGAAAGGTAACAGATACACACAACAAATGCCAAAGGAGGTGATTGAGAGAAGAAAACAAGGCATACCAAGAAGACAATGAGATAACATACGGGAAAACCTACAAACGCCAGCTGTGAAGTACAAGTTAAGCAAAGATTAATGGAGTGATATCTGCAGCTGTTGGCCTAACACATCTGGTTAGATCCTACTCATAACCGGTCTGCTTTTTATTGAATTTTTCTTAAAGTTAGGTAGAAAAAGTTCATTTATGTCTATACAATATGAACCTGAATCGACAGGGAAGCGAAACATATGGCTGGGCAGTCTTAATGAGACCCTAATAAAAAAAAAAAAAAAGATTAGGCTTCTACCGGTTCAAATTCTACCAGCCAATACAATACAATACAATACAATACAATACAATACAATACAATACAATACAATACAGTACAATACAATACAAAGTTAGACCCGACCACTTTCAGCAAGACGACATTGCTGCTCCTCCCCTCCCCTCCCCTTTTACCAGCCAATCTCATAAAACTGTTTATATATATACA
>CAJHNH020002064.1:40000-47500 GCA_905116865.2 Candidula unifasciata
TTTTTTTTTTTTTTAGCTAAACAAAGTGACATTTTCTTGATGTATACAACAAGAACAACAACAACAACAAAACTATCCAGTTTTAGTGTAGTTTTGCCCGTATGGGTACCGGAGTCCCATAAGGTAAAAAAGAATATACAGACAGCCCTAAAAATGCATGTCACAAAAGTTGACTAGTTAGGAGCATAAAAGGCATATATTAAAAGAGGAGAGGGACGTAGAGCAAAAATGTAGACCAAGAACTATATCGAAGGATAACTTAAGAAAAACACTACAGCACCACGATGAGTCTTTGGTCGAGGCAGCCTGAAAAGCACGAAGCAGGACCTGATTTATCTCTCGACATCTAAATCGGTAAAAGAGGACGTAAAGTAAAAGGCCTCTGTATTGCAGCCTATCAGTATAACACAACATAACTTGCCAGCCGTTCTTTGAGGTGAAAACACAGAAGACGTAGTACCTTATTTTAGATCGTGACTTCTTTTCTTCTAAGCACAACTTGATGGAATGTTGCTCTGAACTTGCTGCTCATACGATAATAGATAATGATATTCATTGAAGAGTTTACAGACTCCATAAGAAATCCGATACCTGCAATTACTGTGATAAGACTTCCTAATTCTCCATCTATAGCAAATCCAGGCACACAGGTAATTAATATGTTTGTTAAACTCACAGGAGTGAAACAGCAAATAAACAGGATAGAGATCATAACCACCATTTTAGCCACTTTCATATTGGCAGTTGTCATTCTCTCAGCCTCTTTTGAAGTTGCCGACTCCATCCTCCATTTCCCTTTATTTTTCAGCTGCATCACTAGTTTTGCTGTACAGACCGTCACCACCACAAATGCACAATTGGGAACACAAATGAAGTTCACAGGGAAGGCAATTTTCTCAAAGTAACCCCTATTTTCTGCGTACACTATTCCCAATAATGTCTTGTTTCTTTCGGGATAAAATTTAAAACCGAGCCTGTAGAATATATACTGGGATAATCCGCTGGCAATGAGCAGGATAAATATACTTATGATGATGATGCATGTCCGCTTTGGAGTGGCGATATTCTTTACCTTTAGAAGGAAAGACAAATTAAAACGTTAGATACATTCCTATAAAACTGAAGCACTTTTTGTGTTTTCTGATTAAATAGAATGGAGGAATAGACAGTTTCTGCTGCCTTCCGATGGCTCGAGAATCAGCTGTACACAAATGCTGTAACAGTAACTGACTCACAGAGCATGTTGAGAAAAGCGAAGATAGGCATGTTTCGTGCAGAGTGGCAAGCATTACTTCAGAGGCCCCGGTAAGTTGGCATCCTTTGGATATTATCTCCAGGTCGTGACGATGTGTTGGGAAATGAGCAGGCATATATACTGGCCGGCTCTGCTCTACTTGGTGGTAAATAGATGTATGACAAGCTAGGTATTGTGAGAGCCCTTTGGAACAGGTGAACAGTGAGGAGACGCAGACAGATCATTTAATATCTGAGGAGAATGGCGCTGCGAGGAGTTACCAGACGAACTGGCCGACGCTCAACACTCAGGAGAAGGATGAGACTGATATACAATCAGACGGTTGTTGATGTAATCCGAATTAGAACTATTCGCTTGCTGCAGAAGATAGGGACGAAGCACTTATGAGAGTGTCCCTTTTCTTTGAGTTTCCTTTACTATCAGCATTATTACCTACATAAATACGCCGATACAATGTAAAAATTTTAAATTTGTAGAACAGAAAAGAGACTCATCAAAGAATATGAAATGGCTCATAGTCAAGATCGGTTTGCTTGAACCAGATTTTTTTTAGTACGGTTTTTTCTCACTGTCGCCGTGGTGTAGCAGCTAGACGTTTGCTTATGGATCAGAATGTCGTGGGTTTAGGTCCTAAAGGAACTTGACATGTTTTTTTTTTAAAAATGGCATTAGATTCCAGGTCGACAAACTCTTGAGTGTGTAGCAGGTACAAGTCCTGAGAGGTAAAAGTGGTCAGTGTGATACTGACAACATCACAAACATAGTTATGATTGGTCTACAAAATAAGAGTATAATGATGTTTGTCGAATAGTCTGATGACGTGGAAAAGACTTTTACTTTGATGTGCCTTTGTCTCTCACTTTCTGTAGAATGACTAGCCTCCTGTTGAGTAAGCTGAGCAAAACAAAAACACTGTATCGCACCCGGTGATTATTCCCTAAGGTCTCTATAATAAGAAGAATCTCCCATATGGGAGCATGCACAACAGGAGTCTACCAATCACCAGTAGAAGTGATCTCTCGTCGACAATTGTTTCGGTCCATGAGCTCCTAGACATTTTCAGAGTGTGGGCCCACCTAAGTCCATGAGGCTCAGGGTTAATTTTTTTCTGCTGCACGTATTTCTGTATGTTCTCGGACAGGGACAAGGCGAAATTGGTGGCTTTGCAAACGGTACTGTGAGATACTGTATTTACATAGTCGCTGCGATAGCATAATTAGATCAGTCAGCATACCTGGACGACCAAGTGGCAAGTTTACGGTTGGTATATCGGTCACATTTTAGACTGTTTGCAGATTGCAGAGGGACACTGGCAGACGATTCAGACACGATGGACTTTACGGGATAAGATTTTCTTTAAAATTAATGCTAGGCTGAAGCGAAGAGATCAAACCTGAACAATGAACCTGACCGTCAGAGCCTGGGGTAAACTTAACTGAAATAAAATGAAGGAACGGGAGATTAGTCGTATCGCCTAATTTCAACCAAAATCATTAAAAATAAATCAGGTAAAATGTGTCGGTCCTCTAATCCCACCGAACACAAACAGTATGACTTGGCGAACAATGCTATATTGACAAACTGAAAATTAAAGGAGAAACATAATATGCACACGACGGACTGACGGCATATGAGAATACGTTTGTAGAAGCACACATCCGGTCTCCCTCACGCCTTACCCTCTCTTTCTGACTCTCTCTCTCTCTCTCTCTCTCTCTCTCTCTCTCTCTCTCTCTCTCTCTCTCTCTCTCTCTCTCTCTCTCTCTCTCTCTCTCTCTCTCTTTTACAATTCAAACGGGCGCAAAGAGAAATACGTAATTAGATTAGAGCTTCTGATTCGGAAGCACAAGCTGGCCAGTCGTTGCACTCATGGCCTAAATTGAATAGAACCCTACACAAGTCTGATAAAATTGGTGTAAGAAAAAAAAATTAAATAGTTAATGTATACACATTACTCTCGCCTGAAGGTCTAATGGTCTTGGATTTAGATTAGAATCGCTCCAATGGGCTCCGGGGTCCCTTTTGTGGGGCGAAGGGTGGATGAAAACAACCACTATCCCCTAACAAATATGTCTTAAAAGTAGGCTAATTAGGGGCGTTTTCTTCGAAGTCGGAGGTACATCTGCCTGAGAGACAAGGAACGAACAGTGTGCATGGAAATAAATAAGCAATATTCTAAAACCTTTTCAGCATGCACATCAGAAGTTCTTGAATAAGAGGGTGTCCAGGACTGAACCAGAAATCCAAAACCAGATTTTGGCTCCCTCGACCAAGACCACAAGATAATGTTCTGTGAAGTTAAGAATACAGACTTATTTGGGAATACAAATAGGAGAGACAATTGGACCTGAGAAGGAAAGCTAAGAGACAAGAAACCATATTAACCAACGTACGATATTGCTACAAAATCTACACTCAGTTGTGTCAATATGTTTTGTCATTTAGCAGATATCACATTTTCACTTTTTTCTATGGGCTCAAGGATTCCCAGATGATTCATTTTATGTATTTCGTCAGCTATAAAAGTGAGTTGGGGTTCGAACATCAATGCAAACGGTTTCCTCATATATGCTCCGTTTCAGTGTTAGTGGAAATCACAACTGTTCTTCTTTGCTGTCACTTGTGGAAAGTTCTGTCTGTTTCTTTATCTTCGTATATCCTTATTCTAGAAACTGAGTTTTACGCGCACATCCGATTTACATATCTGACTTATCTGTATGCCGATTGTTTGTTTTCTTGCCTCTCAGGCAGATGTACTCTGACTTAGAAGGACGCCCTTAAATAGACGACTGCTACGACATGCTTGTTGGCAGGGCAGTGGGTTTACGCTTGTAACCCCCCCCCCCCCCCCCTCCCACAGTGGAGCTGAAACCCACATGTATACTACGTCTTACGTCGGGCCGCCTATACCTACCTTTAAAGGCATGGACACACACAGACACCTCTCCAGGGTAATCATCGCTGTGATCCAACAACTTATCCTGGACAATATTACATGTGTCATTCCGCTCGTCATAAACTGGACCTCAATGACGTCAAATGGAAAGTCGAGATTACTGAAGGCAGGCGTATACGATATGTTGGCCCAGATTAAAGGAAGCAAGCAGGATAGGTCAGCAATGGACAGCCCTAGCAAATGAGAACATTAAAGGTCAAATTATAAGTGAAACTTCGTTTAACAGTCACCGTTCGGAATAGGACTGTGACGATAACCGAATAGACATATCCCAACAAGCTCTTACTCTGTATGTGCATTAATGTGATTTCACTCCGAGTTTAGGACGAAAATTAAAGTAACAACCGTTAAAAGTGAATAATGCATATGTGGTGTATTTAATTTAAAAAAAAAAAAAACTTTTTCTTTATTTGGTTTTTCTCCTGGAATGCCTAGAGGCGTCAGGGCAGGAAGAGATATCTGGAACTGGCCTTTCTGTTCGATTTGTATATCGTACTGTCCAGTGTCTCTGATATTTATGTTGTCCATGTTCTACGTAGTCGACCTATGTCTATGCTACCCCTGTAATTGGATAGCTTTGCTCTGAGTGGTGTCGTGTCTAATGCCAGTCGTTTTACATGGTCAAACCATTCGATTTGGTGTCTAAATATACAGTTTAGGATTGGTTCTGTGCCGATTCCCCTCCTGATAACATAGTTCCTAAATCAATCTTTCCTAGTTACAATTTGCATAGTATGTAAACATCTCATTTCTGTCTTGACTATTTTCCTTCTGTCTTCTCAAGACAGTTTCCATGTCTAAAATCAATGTCATAGCGTTGGTAAGAATATGGTATCCACCAAGTGTCAATTTATTTATCAAAAATAGGTCTAGCACTATGTTCACTAGAAAGAGCGTGGAAAGAGTTTACTTTTTTTTCCAACTTCCTCATTTTCTTCTTCGTTCGTTGCACAGCTCTCTTGAGGTTTACAGAAAGACTTCGATATACACGCCCTTGGAACCAAAAACGTATGCTTTCACCTCATCAGTCGGCATTTACTGCACATTTGTTGAGAGAAGTCGCTTTATCCGTCTTAGGCGTGGCGTGGCTTCGTAATACCAGAATGCCGGGTTCGATTTGGCATCAAAACGTCCTACTTTGGTTTCTACGGTGCTACAGAGAGCAGACCGTTAAGAAGTCTACAGGAGCCAAACAATATTAAGATTAAAACATTTTTGGGTTTGGCGTGGCTCTGCAACCTCCTGTTAAGGGTACGCAATTTACTTGTTAAGAGGAAAAGGGTAGGAAGATGGGATTTGGGGTTGGGAAGGGGGGGGGGGGGTCATCGAATCTGTTCACTTACCCCGAACATTAGACCCACAATGAAATGTGTGTGCTATATAAAAATATGCGCTAACACTAAACAATGCAACGTAAAAGAAATCTTACCTGTCAAACTCACGTTGATGGAATCCTTGAAGCCCTGCTTGATGAAACACACCATGTTGATTATGTTGCTGGTGATGCCAAAGGCAACAACGCCTTGAGCAAGAATTGCCCAGACGATCCAATTGAAAATTATTATTCCATGGCGACCGATAAGAACATCATCGTTTGCTACAATCGAGACATGATGTCCGCATCCATGGAAAACGTCACCAGAGAAATTGCATTGTTTCGTCATAGCTTAAAGTGGGTTAAACACAACAACTGTAGAATACAATGGTAACATACTGCATTTCCCAGTTGTAAATATTTCGCTGAAATATAAATGCACGTGAAAGTATTTTGGAGATTATAAGTATGAACATGCCAAACATGAGGCGGCCATATTGGAACTGTCATTATGACGTCTTCGTATTCGTTTGCATCGTGGCGTCGCCTTCTAACATTTTCCCCATCCTAAACAACAGTCCTGACATAGTACAGACAGTCCTGATATGGTACAGGACAATGCAGTGGTTATTGTAATTTCTATCACACCTTTATAGTTTTCATTTAAAGTTCAATTGATTTCACTATTTTTTTTAAATGGTGTATTCATTTTAATTACAATGTCGTGACTTTGTGTTGTAGATTTCAAAATTGTCACACTGCCTGGTGAAACTGCTGAAAACTCTCGGCAAACGCATTTGCAGCCTCGACACGTGAGTTGCAAACGCAAGTTTAATTTACACACAGCCAACTTAATAGTAAGGCAGCTGCATAGCTGTCTATAAGAAACACATTATCAACTATGTGTTTGTGTGTGTGTGTATATATATATGTATATATACATATTAGGGCTGTACCGAATAGTGATTTTCACTATTCGGTCGAGTACGAATAGCGGGACGAACTATTCCGCCGAATACGAATACGAATAGTGCATAATGCATAAAATATATCTTTTAAAAAAAAAAACACACACACACACACACACACACACACATCTATAATGTCAAATGTACGCTGGACTTTTACTTCACATAAAGTAGCATAGAATAGTCATCTTTTTCTTTAGCATTCTGAGCCATTGAGGTTTACTGCTGCAGATATCACTCGTCTCCATTCATCTCTCTGTCTGGCCTTCTCTGCACAAGTTGTGACACCAATTGTTTGCAGGTCTGGCTGGACATCATCTCTCGAATTTTTTTTTTTTTTTTTTTGTCTACGCACATTTCTCTCTCAGATGGTATACAGTTTTTCTTCTCTGTCATCTGACATTCTTTCAATATGCCTCAACCGTTTTAGCCTGTTAGCTCTCATGATGCCAGTGATCAAAGGTGATTTAAACAGATTATGTGTTATGTTGTTGTTTCTTACTTTCCATTCCCCGCTGTTAGCATCTTTGATGGGTCCACAGATTTGTCGTAAGACTGTTTTCGAAAACCTGTAAGAAGGCTTCATCTCTTTTATTTCTGCTTCAAGTTTCAGAGCTATATAAAACGACTCGTCTTTAAAAAAAAAGTTTTATATGTTTTGATCTTGGTGTTGCGAGACAGACACTTTGACTTTAGTAAATGTTGAAGGGCATAGTACACTTTATTTCTAGAATGTATTCTGGAATGTATTTCTTTTCTCAGCATGCTGGAACAGTTGCAGTTTGCACACAAGTATTTATACGTTTCCGTTCGTTTGATTTTCATATTATCAACTTGTATGTGGCCGAAGTTTATATTTTTTCCATGTCTAGTTAGTATCCGTACAGAATAGTAAACATTAAAAAAACATTTTATGTTCTGCCTCCTTCAGTCAGTCTGTAGTAACTAATAACTAGGATTGAAAGAATCCTAAGTATTATAACAAGTAACTAAGCTTGGAAATTGA